>CANSZD010000232.1:0-123799 GCA_947648045.1 Beta corolliflora | reverse complement strand
GAGCCTTCGTGTGCGCATATACACATGTTTGCATCCCTTAAGGTGTGTAGATTTCATGTCATCTGCAGAATCGGAACGAGGTTATTTCCTCTGCGTCTCATACCCGAGATAAGTTCCACTTAAGCTGGTTAATCGTTCATAAGTACAAAAAAGCATGACATGCGAGTGAACATCTCATTAGCATACGCATCGAATACACTAACACTCCTTCGTTCCACATCTTGCGCCAAATCTTCAACAAGCGAGTGGAGGTATACATCGATGTCATTTCGAGTGTTTGGACCCTAGATATAAGAAGCGACGGCATGTACTTGCGTTTCATACCTGACGAACGAAGCGAGTTATAAACCACTAAAACTACGCCGTGTACTATCTTATGACTGAGATTGCGAAAGGGTTCATACCATCCGTAAATAATCAAACCTCGATTCCTATCCTCATTACCAAATGTCTTATGCACCTGGTGATACTTTTCCACTCGGGCGGGATGGTCGTCGGATGCTTGAAGCGAACCGTCTTTCTTCCTACGATACGCATGCCACCTGGAAATTCTTCGCATCTCCTTTAATTCGAGAACATGCGCGTAAATCTAGGTAATATGGGTAGATACCACAATACCTTAGCATTGGTGGTCTGCACTACTCCCAGGCTCCTTCAGCGCTCCCCTCCACATATCTACAAAGTGGACATTCATGTCTTATGCTCATATCATTACGACAAAGAGTATAACTTTGTGAGGACAAGAAAAGGAACGCCGTATCAGCTCTGTTCAGCGAACCAAAGGTTACATCAGTTCTTCCCATAATAGCACGACTTCCTCGCGGGTTCAGACCATCGGGAGCATAGCGCCTAAAACATGGAACAACAACGATATGAAACTAAAGTCGGTCCAACCAGCTTTCTGCGACTTAATGTTGAACGATGTTATCACGCGGAAAGTTTGGTGTACTTTGTACAACTCCGGATACAACGGCAATATTCGGCGGCCTCGGATATAGACTCGAAAATACTGAGGTCGTTTACACGACTTCATCTTCAGACCTCGGTGTATCATCTCGTCTACCCGATCCCTATCATCATACGCAAACTCATCATCCCAATTCTCATCCTCGAACTCATCATCCCAATTCTCTAGATCCTTCTTTTCTTCACATACATCGTTCATTACTCTAGAGCTTCCTGCAATAATTAAACATAACCATTCATTATAATGCACCAATCAATATTTAAGTACATACACTCACATATTTAAATCACACACGTATGACAATCTAAGATAGTGACATGTTCAATCAGAGTAGACTAGACCAAAGCTGTCCTTATCACTTAAATCTTATTTTTATCTAATTGGGAAGTACAAATCTCAGGCTAGTGCATATGATGCCACATTTTCAATACCCTAAGGAAAATCGTGCGAATTTCCACTGATTCTCAAGTACACAATATAGATAATTGCTTATCAACATACGTACCCGAAGAACAAATGTAGAGAAACGATAAGCCAAGAATTTCCGAATGAAAAGAAGACACACATTCACCACCTAAGTGAGATCAAACGCCCAAGAACAACCCCAAATCGGACTCATTAACACTTACTCATAATGAGTAAGTCTTGAACGTATCTAGGCATATGATGACGATTCAAACAACTTATAGATTTCATAGCTAAATTACATCGCGTTTTCATACAATCTCATATCAAGAAATATACATACACTACACAAACCTCCTCCGAAATTCCCATCACCGGTACAATTGGACACCTAAAGGCGAAAATAGGCCTAAAATGACCCGAGAATTAGGTCACATGGTAATGGAATGCCCATCACTGGTAGCGGCGAGATAGTGGTAAATGTTACAAATGTGGAGAGAATTCCATTGCCATGTGACCTCACTCTCCACATTTGTAACACAAATCCACCACCACCACCACTACCACCCTCCACCGCACTCCTTCATCGCTTTTGTAGGCGTAAATGACCTTTAATTTTCGTTTCCGAAATTCAACCAACAATAGATGGAAGCCCTACACAATAGTTACATTATACCTAAGCCCTCCGCCACCCCCGCCGCGCCCCTCCCCCACCTCCCCGTCCGGCCTCCCCAACCCTCCCCACCCCGCCCGGCCCTTCCCCACCCCCCGCCAAAGATCCACAAAAGCATTCCCCACCCCCGCCCAACATCCCCAGCCTCCCCCCACCCCCGACGAACCCCTCCCCCACCCATTGCCCGCCCCTCCCCCACCCCCCCCAGCCCTCCCCTAACCCTCTCCCACCCTCGACGCCCTCCCCCCCCCCCGTCCACCTCAAAACCCTCTCCCCCACCCTGTTAGCCCCTCCCCGCCCTCCCCCCCCCTCCGCCCTCCCCCCACCCCCGCTAGCCCTCCCACCACCCCGCCCAAAGACCCCCACCCTACCCACCCTCCCCAGCCCCTCCCCCACCCCTACAATCACATATTCAGCTAATACAAGCACATTTTACAACAAAAATAGAAGTTGATTTCAAAAATCCAATGAAATTAAACAAAAATTAGAGAAATGTAAAAGAGGAGAGAGAAAGAGAGGGATTTACCGAAAGAGTGAGAGAAGGGATGATCCACAAACAATGCAAGAAGTGGAGGAGAAGAAGAAGGTGGTGCGGCGTGCGTGGTGGTGGCGTCCAATGTAGTGGAGGGTAGGCACCGGGTGGTGGCGTCAATGTAGTGGGAGGGTAGGGCACCGGTGTGGTGGCGTCAATGCGGCTGGTGTGTCGTCGTGGCGTGGTGCGTGAAATGAGTGGTGGTGGTGGAGATGGGGTTCCGGCACCGGTGGTGAGAAAGTCGAGAGTGAATTTGGCTAAGGGAGGGAAATTGAAATGGGGCACTATGTATGCGCGCAAAATGCATATAAAAAAAATGGAAGTGAAGGGCCGCGTTCTTTTAAAAACCGCACTTCGTTTATGAAGGGTCGTTTTTGGGATAATCGCAGCCCTTCACTAATAGGAGTTGCGGTTAGCCTCAAAACCGCAGCCCTTCATACAAGATGAAGGGCCGTGATTGTTAACCGCAGCTTTCTTTCAAGAAAAGGGCCGCTGTTTCTTTAAAACCGCACTCTTCCAAATAGCAGCTCTTCCTTTTTTTCCCTGTGTTAAGGTTACTAGGCAGGGGTTTTAGTTCAAGTTTAGGGGTGATTGAATAGATGGGATTAACTTAGGGTATTGACAGCAATTCACAACTTGAAATAGATTGCACATTATTAGCACATGTATTTGCCGACTCATAATTAACACTTTCGTATACAAAATCAATATGTGCAAAGAACATAATTTTATAATTTCGAATGTGCAAAGTGAGAGGAGATTCAACAATAGATTCAACATGGAATGAGTTATTAACAAGATCATCAAGAACATAATCATCCCATGTTTAATTCTCGTTAAATTTTTATCAAAACTGTCACCACACGACTCGTAAACTTTGTTATACAATCCACATAGTTCACATCCTGCATGTTAGAAGGGTATCTCATCGCATCATATATGTTAAGTTTAATCATTTCACCATCAAATTTAAAAGAAAGAGTACCCTCCGACACGTCAATTTTTGCTTTAGCAAAGCTTTGAGAAAGGGCCTCCCTAACAACAATGGCACATTAATAGATTCAAGCGTATCACCCATATCAAGAATATAGAAGTCAACATGAAACACTAACTCATTTACTTGAACTAAAACGCCCTCTAAGACTCCTAAGGGATATGCTTGTGATCCATCTGCTTAACCGTATCACTACGTTCGTTTTAGAGAGGGGGCCCAAGTTCAAAGATTTATAGGTTGATCTAGGCATTACGCTAATGGAGGCTCCTAAGTCAAGCATACACCTATTAAGCTCTTGGTTTCCTATCTTGTAAGGTATAGAAAACATCCCAGGATCCTTACATTTAGGAGGTATTTTCTTTTGAATAACGGCGAGACGTTCTCCCCCACACATACTTTTTCACCACTCGAATTTTCCTTTTGTTAGTGCATAAGTCTTTAAAGAATTTAGCGTATTTAGGCATTTGCTTGATTATTGCATCTAAGAGAGGTATGTTTATTTCAACCTTCCTAAATGTCCCTAAGATGTCATTGTCTAAATCTTTTTCCTAGAGTTAGCAAAACGTGAGGGAAATGGCACTCTCTCCCTAGGATCGGGTTTATTTGAAGAAGGATTCACGATAGGTTTTTCTTTTTCTTTTCTCACCTTCACTACTTCGTTTTCCACATTTTGGACTTCAATCTCATCACTAATATCACTAATCCGCCCAATTTTATCACCTTTTAATTTTTCACTATCTTTTCTATGGTTTCATGACTCACTTCGACTTCTTTTTCCACTTTACCTCGATTTTCAAGTTCTTTACAACTTCTCAAAGTTATGGCTTTAGTTTCATCTATCAAGTGAGGTATAGGCTTTTTAAAAACTTGTCCATCCAATTTACTTTCTATGTTGCTAAGAGTAGTGCATATTTGTTTTATTTGGTTATCTAGATGGTGAAGGTGATTTTCGCTTTGTTGTTGATTATTAAAACCATGATAGTGAACTTTTCCTATTCGGAGAGCTAGTTGTTTTACTAAATTTTCCAAAGACTCATGTCAGGTACCAATACTAGACACTGAGTACTAAAAACTGGAAACTTGGTTACTAATATTAGCAACTACAACTTTAAAATCAAGCAATTTGTTCGGTTGCTCCTTCCGCTTGCCTTTGGATTTTCACTTGTAATCATTTTTCGTCCCATATTATTCACCGTTAAGGGTCATAGTAGTTATTAACTCTCTAGCTTCACCAGGAGTTTATTCACCAAAGTTCCACCACTAGCGATATCTATTAAACGTTTCGATCATCTAACAAACCATCATAAAAACATTCAATTAGGAATTGCTCACTCGCTGATGTCATGGGCATGAAATGCAAAGTTTATTAAATCTTTTCCAATACTCATGCAATGGTTCATCTTTATCTTGCTCAAGACTACATATTTGTTTCCTTATTAATTTATTTATGTTAGCAGGTTGGTATTTTTCAAGAAAAGCTCTCCGAAGGCCATCCCAAGAAGTAATAGATCCAACGGGAAGATAAAGTAACCAATCTCTAGCTAAATCATGTAAAGTAAAAAAGGAAAACACGAAGTTTAATATCATCATCATCTTTACCATTTAACGATAAAGTAGAGCAAGCAAGAGAAAATTCTTGTAAATGTCTATGAGCATCTTCCGTATCATGACCATAAAATTTAGGGAGAATTTCGATAAAACCTGGATCAAGTTTGAATGGTTTCTCTAAGGCGGGAAAAATAACACTCATGGGTGTCCCATATGCATTGAACATATGTTCTTTCAAGCTCTTTTCACCTTCTCCCCGCCATTTCACTAGCTAATAGTCACACGTAAAATATAAATGTAAATATTAGATCAAGCAACAAGAACCTAGAATTAAAAAAAAATAACTAGATAAATAATAATACTTAAACAATAGTCTAAAATAATAGATTATACAAATCCACGACAATGCCGCCAAAATTTGATGCGTGTCGTTTCCGCAACAAAATTAAATTTATAAATCACTCACTAACTCTAACAAATAGATAGGGAAAGTAAGGGTCACAGAGACTGTGTTATTATCTTAAACTAATTATTTAATTATATAAATAACTATTAATATATAATATGGGGGGTTTAAACATCAAATCTATACTAAAACCGTTAAACTAAAATAATGAATATAAATTACGAGAAATAAATTCGGTTTTAAAATATAACTAAGCAAAAGCCTAATAGGAGACATGTAACTTTCTATAGATATTGGGTATAATCATTGACTCATTCGACTAGCCTAGGATAGATTGGTTAACTATATAATCCATTGAAAGCAAGTAGATTACTAGTTTTATCTTTCTTACTCGTTAAATCCAAGGAAAGCACGAAAATTTAATCCTAATCAAGCTACATTAATCCAACCATGAAAGCATGTATCAAATCATCAAACTTAACGACATTAAAAACACCAATGAATTGAACCCAAATTAGCCGCAAGCCGCAACTAATTGAATTCAGCTTGTTACACAAGATTCTAGCAAGTATAATTAGACCGTAAAGCTGCAACCTAATTAAAGCTACTATCAATCTAACAATAGAAACATGAAATAATTCAGGTGATCAAACTAAATCAATAAACATGAATCGAAGCCGTATAATAAACCTTGTATAAATACCCAAAAGAAACTAATCGTTTATAACACAAACAAAATCGTAATCTCATAAACCTATATATCAAATAGTCAATTACATGTTCCTACTAGTATATAACTACTCTAAATTAGACATGAAAACAAAGAAATAGATAGAAGATAGTAGAGAAAAACTCATTAGGGACAAATTTTCTGACCGAAATTTTCATCTTCCTACTACCGCGTTGTCCTCTCGTTTATCTCCTCCTTCACTTCTTCTCCTCCGCCCCCTTCTCTTTTATTCTACCGATCGCCCTAGGTTTTAATCAAGACCCCCTTCTTTTTTTTTTTTTTTTGTGGCTTTTAATCAAAGCCCACTTCTACTTACTAAAGTTGCGTCCTTCTCTTTTGACTTCATCATGCGTGAGTCTCCTGCCCCCAAAGAAACCAAACCAGCCTCCTTTTCTTCTTTTGCCCACGTGGGTTTTCTAACCCTCAAAAAAATAATGGGCTTTTCTTTTGCTCTTCTTTTTTATTTACTTCACATTTCATGATGATTTGCGTGAGTTTTGCTTATTCCAATTGTGTGATATATTTTGCTTATTACATTAATGGGTTTAGCCCATTGATTCACCAAAGGCCAATTTTCATTTATTTGACTCCGATATGATTATGTACCCGCCAACATTCGATTATTTATTACTAGTATAGAAATATAATATGGGTCAAACTAATAAATAATCATATAAACCCAACTTACTAATAGGGAATAAGTAAGTTATAATATATAATAATTCAAACTTATTATTTAACCAAAATAACCTAAAAGTATAATATTTAACCCATATAACTCAACAGACGATACTAAAAGTATTATAATAGAGGGTAAAAATATGTATAAATAGGCACTTATCATAAGCCAAGATGATAAGCACTTCAAGGGTTCAAGAGTGATGGAGTTCCACTACATTGGCTATCTTGGAGTCTAATCCTCCCAAAATCGTACAAGAGTTTGAGGTTCATCCTCTTGTAACTCACACTTCATCAAGAAAGATTCAAACTCTCTAGCATACTCCTCTACACTTCTCGAACCTTGTTGAATATTATGAAGCCTAGCAAAATTCTCTTGTACATAGTAAGTAGGCAAGAATTTTTGCTTAAGGAGCTTATTCATCTTCTCCCAAGTATGGACTTTCTTTTCCAGTCCTCTCCCTTTTGCACACACACTAGCCCACCAAGTAGAGGCATACTTCCTCAACTAGAGTGCCACCAACTTCACTCGTTTGTTCTCCGGAACTTGCTTATAATCAAACACTCTCTCCACGCTTCTCATCTACTCTATGAACTCATCCGCATCCAACTTGCCATCATAATCGTGATATCAACTTTGATATCATTAGATGGGCGTTGGTGTTGTTGTGGGAGGTCTCCAAAAGGCTAAGAAAGTCTCATCACTTTCTCGATCGAATTGTCCGCTCCTTCCCTATCCCCTCTTTCGTGCCGCAACCTTAGTGAAAGTTGCCTCACTTGTTCTTGTAGGAGGGTCATTCTAGCCTCACTTTCCTTCCTTTCATCCTCCAACATTTTTAACGTAGCCTTCCAATTTGTCGGGGTTCGATTGCTCGCCAAACTCCATGTTTGTGAAGAGTTTTGAGCTCGGTTTTGGATGGTAATTTGGGGATATGTTTGGGACGTGTTTATGGATGATTTAAGGTTGGTTAAAGATGAATTCTTCAACCTCCAGCTCTAATACCACAATGTTGTAGGCTTGGAGTAACACTCGAAGCTTACAAGGAATTGATTCGAACAAAACAAACACTAAGGCAAGCATTGAACTTCGACTAAGTGAATGTAGGATAGTTTAGCTAGCTTTAATCTTATAAGGATACAAACACACCACCTTAGTTAATTAAAGTTCCCTAAGATCACAAATTAGTCTAGCTAGGACTACTTAAGCAAAGGCAAATTAATCTAAGATTCCAAATCCAAGAAATAAGAATAATTCAAGGTCGAGAAGAAACTCGCTTTTTTTTAGGCATAAACTTCCATGATTTTTCATTAATGATTCAAGTGCTTAAATACATAAGTTCATGTCCTATTTTGATTTTCTCAAATTAAAAATAAAGGAATTAAAATTGCAACTAAGTCCATAATGTCGAGTCATGGCCGATCATGTAGAACATGTCTTGATAATGCTTGAGTGGAGTTTAGGACAAGAGGAAAGTGGCGTTGAGGACAAAGAAGATGCTTGCCTTAATTTGTGGAACAACTTCCTCTTCTTTGTGTGGCCGATTGTGGGTTTGAACGCACACCACATAAGCTTCTACTTTCACGCACCATATTCTCCAACAACCTTCAGCAATGCAACAATTCCCTAGCATAACTACATGATGCGCACAAGCCCCTTCATTGTAGCAACCAACTCAACGTGCAAATTTAAATGACTCCTAATTCATCTAGGGCTTTCGTACTTAACTAATAATCATTACAACTCAATGACTCGTTAGTAGTACATTTTAGTGAATTAAAATACAACTCAAAGCAACTAACACACGAATTAATCCAACTAATTAACAAAGGGAAATAAAAGGAAAAGAAAACAGACTCCATTAAGAACTAAGGACAAATAAAGTATGAACTAAGCTAACAAGTGCCTCGAACTCACTTGACTTCGACCATGGATTTTGACTTGAACTCAACAATGGCTTCACCTACCATGGCAATGAGGGAATGAGCTTTGTTGGTGTTCAATGGTGGCACCGCATCGCCATCACTTACCCCTTCCCCCCACCGCACCACCACCCCGCACCCCCTCCCCGCAACCCCCTCCCTACCACCCCCGAAACCCCCTCCCCACCACCCCCCTCCCCACCACCCCCTCCCTCGAAGCCCCCCTCACCCTACAGTCGCGCACCCCCTCCCCTTCCGGCCGCGCAACCCCCCCATCCCCCCTTCCCCGCAAATCGCCGTACCCCCCTCTCCCCCCCGCAACCGCTGCAGCCTAAACCCTCGCACCAAGATTGGTTCGATTTTTGGGCATTTTAAAGTTCAAACTTTTTCGATTTTTTTTTCATTTCAGGGGGAAGGGGGAGGGGGGTTGCGCGACGGTTGCGGGGGAAGGGGAGGGGGAGGGAGGGCTCGCGCGACCGCAGGGGAAGGGGAGGGGGTGAGTGGGTTGCGCCACCGCAGAGGAATGGGAAGGGGGGGGGGAGGGGGCTTCGAAGGTGGTGGGGAGGGGGCCGCGGGAGTGGTGGGGCAAGGGGGGGGAAGGGGTAAAGGGTGGGAGAGGGGTGGTGGTTGGGTGGTTAGGGTTAGGGTATTAGATTATTAATGTGCGTATTTGTTTTATGATATAGTTAGTAATTTTTATTCTATAAAATTAGGTAGCGTGTGATTTTATTTTAAGCGTTATTTTGGACCGACCAACGTAACGAATTTTGCAACCCCATTTCCTTCTTATGTTGTCCGAAATTTAGAGGAGTATTAAGCATAGTATTAGCATCTTCTAACCCTCTTTGTAACCACCAAGAGATGAGGAGTCAAACCTTCATAAACCCCCCATCAATTGCCACCATTAACCCCCATTAACCCACCTTAATGCACCCTTAAACTCTTTGCTTAATGAGGTAAATAATCTCATTACTTTCTGCACTTTAACCCCCTTCAAAAGGTGGAAACAATCAGGAAAAACGCATCACAACTCTTCTTCTCCCTTCTCGCATTTTCTGCCATTTCTGCACACCTAACTTGTTTGCATCATATCTCCTTCGTCTCTTATCGGAATTGGACGTGTGAGTAGTCAAAATTCATCTACTCGGAAATATATTGCTCCTGGTATAATTTGTTTTTGAACAAAGTGAAAGACGCATCTGCAGTTTCTATTTCAAACAGACGACTCATCCGGTTTTCTTGGAGTTTTCGAGAGCAATGTTTTTCTCTTCTTTCTTTGCCATTCTAATATTATTTTTCCACCTAAAATCAAGGTAACTAGCATCTCTTCTAGCACGTTAGGATTAGAGTAGTGATTTTGGTATTGTTAGGATTTATGTTAGTAGTCTAGAAATCATGTTATTAGGCTTAGGAATATGTTAGGGTGTTATTAGAATTGTTCTTGTTATTTTTATTCATGTTAGTATCATGTTAGGATTGTATAAATGTTATTCTTCATGTCTAAAGTTATGCTTGTGATGATATATGTATTATTATCATGAAAGTATTAGGAATTTGTGAAAAAATTAGTTGCATGATGTTAGGGTTATGTTTACGCATGTTTATTGAATGTTGTTTAAGGTTGGGTGTGGTTTTGGATGAATTCTTGTGGTTTTAGTAATCTGGAAATTTATTTATTTTCGGCTACGATTCATGTATTAGTGATTAATCATGTTAGACTAGTTATTTTATGTTGAATTATCATGTTTGGGGGGCTATGTAATTTATGTTTTATGTTAATCCTCATGTTAAACTAGTTAATTTCTATGGTATAATCATATATTCGCTTGGGTGTGTTTCATTTTGATGTATGAGTATATGTGGTGAAAATTTTGGGTGAAATAGCATACCTAGTGTTGTGCACGAGGAAAAGAAACAGAAGGCCTTTCGCGGCCCGCAAGCTATTTCACAACCCGCGACCAGCTTTGGACAAGTGTATGTTCAAAGTGTCATATCTCAGTCGTTTTACCTCGAAATTGAGCTTATGACCACTTGTTGGAAAGATATTGAGATAAGCTTTGACATGCATTTGGAATTACATAAAAATACTGTGTAGTATGAAAGTTATGTCTATTTGAAGTTGCTACTTATGTTTAAAAACCATTTCAAAAGGCGTGCCTTGTTGTGTCGGAAGCATGTTAAGACTTGTTTTGAGGTGAAATCTTGATATATGGAGCTTTTGGAAGAATTGTTGCATGTATTATTTATTTATTTATTTTTATTATTGAGTTGAATGATATATTTAATTATAGTTATATTGTGAGTGTCTTATTTATTTTATGATGGTATTGTTGTTTGTATTTAAATTGAGATTATAATAATGTTGTACTTTAATTAATCAATATCTAAGTTGTCGACGTTACAGTACTCGAGGGAGAATAATACCGTCTTTAGTACCGTTTCGCCAAGAGTTATGTACCGGGGGTATTATAACTAACGTTGTAATTAACCTTGTACCCAAACTCGCACAACGAGAGTGTAGTAGTTAGAGTATTTGATTATACTATGTTTTTGGTGTATAATTATGTTTTAATGAAGGTATATTCTTTTAGTCCCGGTGAAATGATTTTATTAGTATTATTATTACTAATACTTTGGGAAGAATAAATATTGTTGAATTGAAACTCTTGGATTGCGATCCTAGTTTCGCCGATTTTGGGTGTAAGGCCTTAAGAGCATCCTTATTATTCATATTTGAGGATTAATGGATGAATAAATTATTGTATTTATTTGTAGAACTTCTTATTGAGATTAAGATATCCCATGGGATAGATGTAGTCCCCTGAAGAACATGTCAACCACCTAGGTTGCGATTTAGGGGTATTACCCGGATAATTGTTGTCGTCCGAGAGGTTGGGAAGTATTGAGCCGGGTACTATCCCCGCATCGGGAGTTTGGTCATTCTTAGACACGGGCAAGAGGGAACGTAAGCCCATAGGCCGTCCGGGAGATTTTGATCCGACAAACCTTAGGAAGTGGGTTGCGATCCACCGGCGTTCGCTCTTTCTCAAAACCTATTATATTATTTTGTTTAATTATTTTGGAGGCTTATGCTATGGATCTTGTATGATTATCATAAGTTCATTATTGTTGATTTACTTATTGTTATTAGAAGCATGTTGTTGTGTAGTAACATTTATTTTAACTTTACTTAAAATTGCTATTTGAATCCTATATCGGGTGAGAGCATTAGTTACTCCCCACCGATTGTGGATATTTGTTGGATATTTTGCGTTTTGTTGATGGGGATTTTTCTTTGATTTTGGGCTCTGGCCGAGATGCGAGAAATAATCTAGTAGTTGTTATAGTTCTAGATTTCTTTTTTAGTTTGAGATAGTTTTCTCATTTCGTTTTTAATCTAAGTAATTAATTTATTTATAGTATTTATTTAAGTTTGTTTTTGTCACTTAGTTATTTAAACATTTTTCTCAATGTAGTAATTCCTTAAGACGACGATGTTTCCGCCATCGTCCTTATAAATACTATTATTATTTCTTTCTTTTCTCGCTTTGAAATTTTAGGGTGTTACAATTACAATGATTATAGCTGAATTATATGTAGATATTCCGAGGAGAATATTCTTCAGTGTAAGAGATATTCCCTCCGCTTTTTTTTTATTTGCTACATTGTTTTTGCATGGTATTCAAGATATTTGTTCACCCTTACTATCTCTTATTCCTTTTAAGTAAAAATTATAAAAATTTAATATTATGAATCGACTCATCGAGACGAACTTAGCAAGACCACACACGACTATATTTTTACTTATTAAAAACCAAAATAATCATCAAAATTGGTGGCTTGATTTTCAAAAATAGAAATGTAGAAATAAAAAAAAAGCAAATGGAGTATTTAGGGAGAGATACAAAAATGTCGTGACATTTACATTTTAGTCCCTATTAGTAACACAGAACAAAAAACAAAAGAAATATTATCTTAATTATTATCATTATAAAACTAAATTAAATAAAAGGAACTAAGATAAACCGAAAGAGAGAGAAGTGGTAGATCAATGGAATATCACCCTGAATTTCAAGGCATTGCCCAGGGTTTGAATCGTCATCCCAACAATATATTGGGGCTTTCACATTATGGTAGAATGGCCTTGATAATAGGTTAGCAGTTGGCTTCTGACCACTATGTTTTCAAATTAAAAAAAACTAAGATAAACCGAAATAAAGAAACCGAAAAATAAGTCGAAAAGAACGTGGTCGGGGATTTCCCTTCGGAAATCTGTGTGATAAGACATGGAAGACTCTGCTTGAACTTGAACTTGAACTTGAACTTGAACAGCTTCTCTCCCGTAAACGTCACCTTCTTCATGGAAGCTTTACAGGTTTTCAGCCTTGTCTGCAGCTTTCCTACGTTCCTCCATTCTCATTGTACGCTTAAGAAAACGAAAAGCAGTTGCAGGGTCGCTGCCAAATCGAGCGGTGACGATGACCCACATTTCCAAGCTGCACTTCATTCCATTACTCTTCGTTTCCAAGAGACCCATCGTCCAGGTATTTCTCTTTCATTCTTTGTTTCTAAGATTCATTTAGGCATTTCATCAAACGTCTGGTAGGTTTCTTCTTATTAGAGTATTTAAACTAGATCACGCGCTTCAAGATATAAAGACATGTACAATAGTCATAGTATATCAACATTAATGTACAAAACAGTAATAGTATTTTTTGTAATCTAGTATATTACTTTTTCATTTTATTTAATAGGCTACTTATCTTGTTGATATGAACAATTCATGAACTGGGCAAAGGTCGTCTGAAGAAATGGTACAAGTCAATTAAGATGGGCATTTGAGCTTGATCTATCGGTTTCTATATTTGTTTAAATTGATAATATGAGAAGTTAGTATTTTGAAATTCATGTTTAGATTAGTGGGTCTTAGTGTGGATGAAGGGATAGATTAGTTTCAGGACATTTATTCTCTGTCCTGCCTCTAGTTTAATCTTAGTATTGATATTTCGAAATTTAAATTTGGGTTAGTTGGTATTAGCATGTATTACAATGGAGAACCTCCTAATTTATATCCGATACATGGAATGCTGCAAATAACAGTGACATTTTTTGTAATTTTTGTGAAAATGACTTCTGGCACCCCCTAAACCTCTTCTACGACGTGTTAGGAACTAATTTCCTCTTACAATTTCAGTTAATTTCAGTCCAAAAGAATAGGAAAATGAACAATCTATCTATTTGGTTATGGAATATCAGAAATGGAGGCATTTCATTTTCCTAGGTCTTTTTAATGCACCAAGTCCTTGCAAATATATGCAGGGCAAACACAAGCCCACTTCTGACCTCTCCCCTTTTCCTTCACCATTACTTTTCGAACATATTGTTCAAGAAGTGGTGAAAGATAAGAGTTTCTCATCCCAAATCTTGCCATGTCGACTCCTATGTTGTCTTAACTATGTTTTCTGCTATGAATATATGATTCGTATATAAGAGTCCATGATACTCATATATCCTGTGGCCACATTTGCATCTGCAGACCCACTTTTCCATGATCCTTATGTTGCTTGCTTGGTTCCTGCCAATACGCCTGTCTATATAAAGCAGCACACACACCCTTATTGCCTTGCCACAAGGTTCATTGATGATAAATTGCTCCAGGCTTTGAGAGATACCGATGAATTGAAACAGGTATGACCTGTCCCAAAATGTGAAGCTCTCGGTTCATACCAAGGGCAGTATCAATGGTATAGGGCAATATGAATATTATGTAGGTTGTTTTGTTGACAGATGGTGCAGATACTCGTGCTTATAGACTAACTTGGCCGATCTCCACATTGATATTTAACATATCACCTGATAGAATCTACTGTGAAGTGTCTCAGAAACTTAGAGGTATGTTACTATGTTACGTGTATTTCAGACATATATGGCGATTTCTATTGTAACTCAAGTGTGCATACAGAGATATTATGGATATCAAAGCCAATTAAAATCTTAATGTTCTGCATTCCTAATGAATGTCTAGGTTATGGTTGATGTTTGGAAATATCGTGTGATTTTTTCAGTGAAAGAGATGGATTTAACTGCCTTTCCTCATATATGTAATTTGTTGTCTTGGGAATTATAAACCTATACTCTTTTTGTAGCAAACTTCTTTTATGCTCTTTCTGTTTTGTTGCTTATAATGGATTACTAGTATATCATGTAACTTTATATATATCATAGATTTTGTATCAAATCCATGAAGCTTGTTTATTTTATAATTACACACTATGTCTTGACATGGTTCCCTATCACTTGTAGACATTGGGGCTCAGATCAGCAGGAGTTGTTTATTGCTTCATGTTTCACTAGAGTCTTCTGACATACAAGAAGTCCTGCAAAAGAAAGGATTTAATGGTAACCGCCCAAGTATATGGGCTCTCCAGGTTTTCATGTCATCAATATCTCTGTCATTGCCGTAATTGTCTTTAGAAAAGCAGAGCATTTATGGAGTGAGTGTATCTTGTTGCCTTATGCAGGGACTGCCTCTGATGACATTGGCAAGTTTTGAAGATATTCTGACTGTTGTTAGTAGTCTAGCCATAAAGGGAAGTCTTCTAATAGGTGAAATCCCTGCCTGGTTAGCAGAAACTGAATTTGAGCTAAAGGTTGCGGCTTTCCCCTAGCTTGCTCACTTTGAATTTGGTTTTATCATCTTCTCCATGAGACACCATCTCCTAATTGCTGTCCTTCACAGACCAGTCAAGAAGAATGGATGCACAAGCTCTTTATGCGCCATGGATTTCAGATTCATGTGATTGACTGTGAAGATGTCGCTAGAAGTTTGAGTAAGGATTTATCAAGGGAAACGTCCAGCTGTATGCTCTTTGTTGCAGAGCATTTGCGGTTTTCAGATGATCAGGTTAGAGCACACCTAATCTCTCTATTGACACTCCAGTTTCAGGGTCTTATTTGTAGGATTGTCTTTGAATTTGCATCCTCCTTCCTGTTCTTGAGAGAACTTTATTGCTACTGGAAGAGAGGACTCAACAGATTGCATTGGCATGGATGTTTGAACAAGGTTGGAATTCAATTTTATGTGCTGTATGTATTATCAGCTCCTCCTAAGTTTGAAATGTTACCAACTGAGAATCAATCATCCGTTATTGGAAATTGCTTATGATTAGCACAACGAGAGTCGAGAGATAATGGGATACAATATGAGACGGATAATGTTGTATTCATTGAAGCCTTGATGGTAGATAAATTCGTGATGTGTGATATTGCCCTTGGCATAATTCGCTGTCCTTTTGTAGGACAAAAAACTTAAAGAGGACTTGTGAAATAGACTTTCCGTGTGATTGCCACTATGAAATGTGATTGAATTCTTTTCCTAGGATGATGTGGTACTTGAGTTTGTGAGAAATTGAATTCTTTTCCTAGGATGATGTGGTACTTGAGTTTGTAGATGGAAACTTGGCGAAGAGAATTTCAGAGGACTGAAGAGGAAGGCGATGAGGAAGGATTTGAAGATCTGTAAACAAATACAAGGATTATACAGTTTTATTTGTTTCAAATATTCAATCAGCTTTGTCATCTTTAAACATATTCAAGGATTATATAATTTTCATTTGTTTCAAATTTTCAAGCAGTTTTGTCCTGCAATATTCATAACTGTTTCAAATCTTTTAGGTTTAGGTATTCTAATCCTATTATGATTAGCATAAGCTTTGTAGTCACCTATTTAAAGGCGGGTTACTCTTAATAATAGAGATTCAGTTAGCCGCTTATTGAAATAGATAGTCTCTTTGAGAATTCTTGTTTCTGAAGTTGTGTTTCTATAAAATTCAAGTCGTGTGTTCTTGTGGATTAATTTGTATCGTGTTCATAATTAATCACCTTGTGTCGTAATCATAAGGTTCCTATCTTTAATCTTGTTGTTTTTATGTACGAACCCACAATATTTTGTTCCTTTAGTTCTCAAATCTAACGTCCAAGAAAGCATTCAATATATGATTTTTTTCTAAAGATCTTGACGTGTTTTAAAGTTAGTTCAAACTGGATTTGAGATCCACATCATCTTCAGAGAGGTGTACATATTTGATTAAATAGTTTCGCTATATTTATATTGATCTGAACTCCGAGCTTAAGTTTATTGCCCACTTTAGAATCATGTTTTATGATGATTACGTGCCCTTTGAATTCCATGTTTTTGTTTTTAAAAAGGTTCATAAATAATTGGTGGGTAAAAAGTTCACTCGTATTGAAAAGTATCTTTAAAATCTCGGGCGAAAACGAGGTCTATTTATAGGGAAAAATATCTTTAGAAATAAAAATATGATTTTCATAATATTTTTGAATTTAGAAAATAATTATTAATTATCAAGAATATTAATATTTATTGATAATACAATTAATTATCATGAATAATTAATTCGGCTTTATGAAAATGAGCTTGAAAATATGCAATTAATTGTCATGAATAATTAATCGGCCTCTTAGACATGGGCTCATAATTGCTTTAAAACAAATAAATAGACTTTAGTTCGTAAAACGATTTTAGGCTAAGCTTTTCAGATCGCTCTTCCTTTGGGCCAGACCAATTAGGACGACGGTATATTTCATACTTTCATCATTGGGTACTCAATGGGGAGATACAATTATTATGTGTTTACAATATGAAATAAATATAGGAACACAAAGAAAATGAGATGAATTTTTTGAAACTTACTTTGACTTAATATTAAGAACAAAATTCGATGGCAATACTATATTTTTGGAGAAGTTTTCTTACGAACTATAATTTTTTTCATATAACCCTCCTTGAAATGAACTTCTTTTTTTTGTCTATGTCTCACAGAAGGAGGGATAAGTCTTTCAATACCAAAGGCTTCAAAGAATGATCCAAATTCATTTCTTGTTTGAGATCTCTCTGACCCATATTTGGCTTAGATTTTCAAGTCAGAACAAAGAGATAAAACTTATTTTCTTAAGAAGGAAAATATTTATCTTAATGTTATTTGATTAAAAGGAATTTCTTCTAAGCCAGTCTCAACATTGAGCTTATTAAGAATCCTTTTATCAAAAGGTTTAGTAAGTCCCATAATAAATCATTCCTTCCAAAAGGATGCATTACAATCTTCTCTTCTTAAGACATAAATTAAGAATATGTCTTTGTACTATCGATAATCTCCTAAAGTTGGACATCTGATATTTGTAAGGACCACTTTTGAAGAAACTAGTTCTTCTATTGGATTTTTTACGAAATGCATTCATATGGATAATATTAAGAAAGCGTCTGATTATTCATCTATGAAACCATCAGATAGCTCAACCAAAGCCTTATGTTCTAAGATGTGAATTTTATCTTCAAGAGTTAAGCAATGGTCCCACCAACTGTCTTGTAAACCTTTGAGACTAGTAAACTTACAGCAGCTTCTTCGCTCATTCCAGTTAGAGGAATCTTGTATGCCATTTTGGCCATTCCCATCTCTTGCAATGTGTTTAAAATTTTATATTCATATTACCATCTATATTCCACTCATAAATTGCTTGACCACCATAGCTAGTGGAACAAAATCTAAATCGTTCTTCATACTGAATGTCAGGAGGTGAAGGTTTTGGATAACAGTTCTTTGAAGAACTCCTGCAGTTTCTTTGAGTATTGTGATGAATTTTAGTAACTTCGAAAGTCAAAGACTCATTAAAGTTCTGCTCTAAAGCAGCAACATTTTTAGAAGTTTTTACTGCATTTGATTCATCAGAACTTGATTAAGAGTTTGATTCATGAGGACAATCTTGTTCCAAACATGTTATTCCTTTTGAACTTGATGGTAAATTCTCAAGATTTTGAGATATCTTTTTTGTAAATGACCTCCTGCATGTAGAGACACATTAGCTTCCGTTTCTTTAGGAAGACTCCTAGGTTTGAAATGTGGAGCTGAAATGTCCTGAGGAAAACGAGGACTAGGTTATATAGAATCAATTTTTGTAGAGATAGAGTTAATTTGAGTTGGTATTGTATGGAGGAGTTTTAATGATATATTTTCAAATATCATCAATATTAACTGAATGTGCTCCTTTAGAAGGTTTTGTTGTTTCTCTATCTCTCTTAAAGGGGATGTTGTTATCATCTCTCCTTTTGTAGTAGAGATCTTAATTGAAGACAAAGAGGGGTGGATTGATGTTATAGTAGTATTATCTACCAATATATCCTTTTTTTTATAAAGGATGGTTTGAACATTAATTTGCGGTGATGAGTAAGGATTTGGGATTCCACATTCTGAAGTATAAGTGAGAAGCTATATAAATAATGGAATATTAACTGATAAATTAATCATGTCATTATGCCATTCCTTTTTGAGCTTTTCTTGAACTGATTGGTCAAGAGCCAAAAAGCCATTCTCTTTTGTCTCTATTTTCTACAAAATTAGTGTATTGGATAAGGTAATTGTAATCAACCTCAAAAAATCAATTTTTGTAATGACATGAATTTCTGCTTTCATTTGAGAAGTAGTAAGCGACATTGGTGGAGAATATTCTTGAACTGGTTCAGGAATCGGAGTTTTAAAATTCACCTTAAAAGAAGGATCCGTAAAAGAAATTTTTGAGCAAGAATAGTCAAATAAGATTTTTCTAAATTTGCTTTGAACATTGATAGAAGGGGTAGAAGGGGTTTTCTAAAATGAATTAAATCGTAGAAGGACAGTCCCATCAGGTTCTTCTAGAATCTGGGAAATTTCCCTTCTTGATATGCTACGAGCTGGCTGAGTTTCTTCTATTCGTGGCTCGATTGGGATAGTTATTTCATCCCATTAGTCTTTTTGGAACAAAACCCGATGAGTTTTCTGCTTCGACTTGCAAGAAAACAGTCTCATCTTTCAAGGTAGGAGCTAGTAAAATCGAATTTTGGATTGAATTGAGAACACATCAATGTAAAATATATTCTATACATGATTGCGAATTTTTTGCATATATTGTTAAACTCGTCTCCTTGGAGATGAACGTCTAAAATAAGTGAATCAGTAATCAGATTATTGGTTAAATCGACTGAAAATCTGGAGTTTAGTGGAAATAAATAGGTCAATTACAAATGTCAGTTTGAATCATAGCTAAAAGAGAAGTTTTGTATCGTTTCAAACGTTTATCTCTTAAAGCTAAATAAATAGGAGCATCAACACCTTGATGGACTACTGGTTTTACAACCACTTGAATCGTACCGAATTGGATATACCGATATCCTTTTCCATATATTTTTGAATAGAAATTTTTTATGAATGTTTTCAACTTGTCCATAAATACTAACTGTTTCCTCATGAATTTTTACTGAAAATTTGAAATCTAAAGAACAAATTTGATAAATAGTCTCTATATTTTGTTCTGGAATTGTCCAGTTTGAAAAAGACATATGAATTTCATGACTTTTGAACTATGCTGGATTTTCTAGTATGAGAATTTTGCATTAACCACTTTCTAAGCTTAAATGTCTTTAAGGGACGAACATCTAATTTATTTTAACTGATAAAGATTACACTGTCTTAGGACCCATGGGACCACTGTTCCCGGACCACCTAATACGACTGACCAATGGATTACACAATTGACAAAGGCCTAACCATCAAAACTAAATGCAAACTTTACGAGATAAATTAAATATGGATGCTAGTACTTAATGAAATATAATGTAAATATATAGTGGCTCTAATACCAAGATAATATACCCATGTAATTACAATTTACAACTACTGTAAAACAATAATATCAAAATGCGAATAAATATGTGAAATAAATATACCCAATCCTTTGATACTCAAGATGACATCATATGATATTTTTTGTCAAACTGGACAATTTAAAAACAATACTTTTGAGACTATTGGAGGGTTAAGTCTAAATAGCATGGAAAAGCTTTCTTATGTTCACCATTATTCTAGCATATTTATATGGTTCATAATGCGCAAATTTGTGTATAAAAGAGAGCATGGTTTTCCTTTAGAAGGCAGAGTGCAAAAATTCTAGTTAGTAAGAAATCTTCTCCAAAAATATTGTATGGCCATCAACTTTCATTATCAAAATTAATTCAAAATAAGTTTTAAAAATTCCATCGCATTTTATTTTGTTCAAATTTATTTTCTGTTCATTTATTTATTTCATATATTTATTCGCATTTTAATATATATATATATATATATATATATATATATATATATATATATATATATATATACATACATATATATATATATACATACATATATATATATATATATATACATATATATATATATATATATATATATATATATATATATATATACATACATATATATATATATATACATACATATATATATATATATACATACATATATATATATATATACATACATATATATATATATATATATATATATATATATATATATATATATATATATATATATATATATATATACGTATATATATATATACGTATATATACGTATATATATACGTATATATATACGTATACGTATATATATATATATACGTATATATATATACGTATATATATATATATACGTATATATATATATATATATATATATATATATACGTATATATATATATATATATACGTATATATATATATATATATACATATATGTATATATATACATATATGTATATATATACATATGTACATTTCTTTTTTTTTGGTGATTTTGTTGAAATTACATGTTTGGATTTGTAGTGTTTTATAGACCCTCTGTCTTGTGTTGTGATCATGGAGATGTTTAGTATATTTTTAGGCACAGTTTCAGTTTGGTTCAACTCACTTTAATTTAGTTAGTTTAGTTCAATCCAAAAGAACATGGCCTAATTAAATGTTGTAGTACTACAAATCAACAAGCAAAAAAAGTTAGTAAAACGCGATTGAATTGACAACAAACACCACACACAAAAAAGATGAGATTTAGTTTCGTCTTCATTGTAGTAAATCTAGCCAAAAAGGCTGCATTTCTTTTTTGCAATTAGTTAGACTTAACCAAGTGATATACTACCTCTGTTTCACATTACATGCACCATTTCTATATGGCACACAAACCAAGGATGAGGAGAGAGAGGGTTGTGATTGCATTTCAAACCCATGTGGTTATGTTTTAAAGGAGTGGATATATTGTGAAACATCCAAAAGAGGAAATGGTGCATGTATTGTGAAACATCCAAAAGAGGAAAATGGTGCATGTACTGTGAAACGCAGGTAGTAGTATGACTATAGAATGGAGAAATATTGTGGGTGATGTTTCGGGTAAAAACTTGTAGAGTGGGGGATCTTATCAAAGGTGTATGTTGCAAGATTCGAGGGGGTGCCAAGCGTCCGAAGGATGTCGTAGGACCTACAAGGCAAGAGTTAGACTACCCCGGGGGTGATTCCGGGATCGCCCCTCCAACGCTCAAGTCAGTATTAGTACTTGAAGTCTAGTATGAAGTGGTAGGTGAGCTAATCATTACCTCAAAAAATTGGGATATGTTCCCTATCTATAGGCGTTGGAAATCGTGAAATCTGAATGCCAGGCCACATCTGAGCCTAGGCTGGGCCGGACTCATCGGTGGACTAGCCTTCTGAGTGTAGCGGGGGCAATATCATAATTTCACTTTGGATACGTGGGCAATACCAAACATTAGCCCCACGCAAAATGTACGAAGGAGGATACCTCCGGATTCTTATGTTGCGCGGAACGACCATACCCAATCTGCTTGGTTCCTGATTAAGGTGGTAATATCTCGAGGGGTAGCTGACCCTCGGTCGAGGTGCTAGAACGTTGCTTCGAGGCGTTAGCGGATGGGGTCCCCGCATTTCGAGAGACGTCCGGACATTATTCGATGTGTTCGGACCCTGCTCGAGGTGTTCAGGGGCTAATGAGCCCCATGTACCTCGAGATATAGATGGACACTTCTCTAGGTAACCAGGAACTAATGAGCCCCAGGTTTCTTGAGGGGTAATTGGTCCCTGCTCAAGGTGTTCAGGTGCTAATGAGCCCCATATACCTTGAGAGGTAAATGGACCTTGATCGAGATATTTAGGGGCTAATGGGCCCCATGTACCTCGAGAGGTAGCTGGTCCCTACTCGAGGTGTTCAGGGGATAATAAGCCCATGTACATCGAGAGGTAAATGGACCCTGCTCGAGGTATTTAGGGGCTAATCAGGCCCATATACCTCGAGAGGTAGTTGGTTCCAGCTCGAAGTGTTCGAGGGTTAATGAGAAACATGTGTCTCGAGAGGTCGATGGACCCTGCTCGAGGTATTTAGGGCTAATACCTCGAGAGGTAGTGGGTCCCTGCTCGAGGTGTTCAGGGGCTAATGAGCCCCATGTATCTCAAGAGGTAATTGGAACCTGCTCGAGGTGTTTAGAGGTTAATGAGCCCCATGTACCTCGAGAGGTAGTTGGACCCTTCTTGAGGTGTTCGAGGACCAATGCGCCCTATGTACCTCGAGGGGTATTCCTTGGGTTGGTACCGACTTCGAGGGCTTTTGAGGCATGGTGAGTGCTCGAAGTATCCTTCGCTCAATTGAGGAAAAGTGCCTAGATGTAGGACTTTAAGTGATGAGCTGAAATTTAGTCAACCATGCTGTTGGGGATGCCAGGTGAGCTGAGTGAGGCAGCTTTTTTGAGCGCCAAGTGGTTATCCAGGTGAGGATGATCATTGGGCCTCGCTTTTGGGCCTAAAGATGGGGCGTTAATAGATAGCAAGCCTCAAACCTTTAGAGGAGGTGTTAAGCCCGCGAGGGAGTTGTCGATTGAGCGGAGAGTGCAGATTGTCTATAAATAAGGGGGGGACCAAGTCATTTGTCCCATTCTCCTTTCCTTTTCTTTAGAGCTCTGTCATTTTTGAGAGGACTTTATCGTTGAGTGTGCAAAAAAAATCGACGAGTACGCTTGACCAGTTTGATCCATCAACTCCGAGAGCCCCCCATACAAGGTACGACTTCTATTGTCTTTTTAGCTTCTTTCTTTTAGTAATAAATGAACCAGACTAGCTTGGTCTCCCTTCATTAATAATGGAGATACCTTGTCCGGCTCGAATACCCCTTCTTCTCCCCTTGAGCCGCTGTTCGATGGGGTTATAATAAATGGGGGTACCCGTGATGTCCATGGCCCATGGGTGTCCTGACTCTCCGAGGATACTCGACGCCATACCATTCTCGAGTGACGGAGAGTCAGTAATATCCGCCGTGGGGGGGGGGAGATAAATAATCCCCGCATGCCGTCACCATAGTTCGTCCTCGAGCTGGTAGGAGTTACTTAGATAATCTTCTCGACACCCAGGCTGTCTGTGTCATGGAGAGGGATATCGGTGACTTGTCTCGTGAGGCCAGTACTAGTGGCGAGAACCGGCAAGCCAAGGGCAATGGGATTGCTCATTTTTATGTTCGAGGGCCCTATAAGTGTCGTATTGGGTTCCCCATCCGTACATGCTTTACATCCCTGATCCCGATGAATCAGTATGTACTCCTCCGACGGGTTGCATAGCCATCTACAAGGCATACATCGAGCTCGGGCTGCGATTTCCTATCGATCTGTTCATCGTGGTTATACTTAGAGCTTATGATATCGCCCTTTGCCAGCTAATGCCTAACAAAGTGGGTACGATGGTGGGTTTTCTTGCCATCTGCGACATGATGGGTGTGACCCCTTCCCTACGGCTATGTCCGAACTTGGTGAAGCTAGTGGTGATGTCCTCTACGAACCATGGCGAGGGTTGGTACAGCTTCCAGGCATGCCTTCGATACAGGATAGTCGAGAGTATGCCGTCAAATCAGCAGACCTTCAGGTAGGATTTCCTTTTTGCATAACGAGCTGAGCAATGAAATTTCCCCGTTGTTCCTCGAGTTGGGGGTCCGAAAATGGCTCTGAACAGGATTGTGCCTCAGATGTAGGAGGAGGAGGATGTCGTGGCCATTTACTGCCAAACAATCACTAAGGTCGTTGCTGAAGATAGGGTGACTGTAACAGCCCGCACTTCCGAGCTGCTAGCTAATCTTACTTAACATTCACAAATCTCAATTATCATTTAATAAACCAAAATTAGACATTCACTTGCAGCGAAAATATAAACTCAAATGCAATCCTCAAAACAAAAATCTCTGAATGTTCTTGAAACAATTTATCTTATGCTAAATCTTCGGAGTATACGATAAGATAACATAAGAATCATTCTTCATTAACCATCACATTCTCACAGTCATTTCACTTTCAACTTTTCCCCTTTTTATGCTCCTGGTCCTTGAATTACTCTTGTTAAATCCTTATACCTGCAAAATCACTTAATAATGAACACTGCCCCCATCAGGACAGCTTCCAAGAACAAAATCAGCAAAACTGAGTACACACTGTCCAACCAGAAATTCTTTTTGGTGGCTTAAAAACGTATTTACAGATTGAATTTCATCTTACGAGACATTTGAAAGCAAGAAACAAAAACGTCATAATGAAAGAATCATATAACAAAATACTTAAACACAATTTACAATGTTACTTGTTTAAAATAATAATGCGAATTAATACCTCACAAAATAAATAGTATATACTTTCAATTCGAGGAACCATAGAATCTATATGATCTGCCAAATCAACTCTAATCCTGTCATATTCTCAGATATAGGAATATCTCTCGCTTTTGTGTTTTCAAAAAGAATAACATCTAATCCAAATATGTGCAATATAGCTAATTCTTTTCATAAATTCCTAACGAGTTTCTTAGTAATTTATTCTCCTATTCGGCACATATATTCCATAACTTGGGTGAGTAAAACATCACCCCGAAAAATAAGTTTGAAATAACTTTTTACGAAACCACTTGCATATTCAAATACATATTCTATTTTCTTTCAGAAATCATATTATATATACTAGGGAAGAGAACACGAATAGAGTCGCCATGATATCTAGACTTTTACAAGGGACGTCTCCCTCTTTCATGATGTACTGCTTGCAAGACTTTTCAGGACATGCCCCCACAATACAGAATATACAGAATACCGAATGTTGTTCATCACTACTCTAGCAGCCTCTTACCCTCACAAAAACATAAGGAAAAATTGTCAAGAATAAGTCAACCTTTGCCCCATCCGCTAAAAATAAGTCAACCATTTGATTATCCTTGAATAAGCATACCTTTAATAACAACTTGTTTTTAACAAGTCATGACCTGTTGTTAACCCTTTAAACTGGTTAGTTATGCTACGTGTCGCAATTTAATTGGTTGTTGTTAAAACTTTTATCTTTTTCAACAATAATGAGAAAAGTACTAGTAATCTTCGTTCACCGAACTATGCCAAACTCAATAAATAATAGTCCTAGAGCATGAACCTGCGCATCTGCTAGCTTTTGATTTTTCTGATGATTAAAAAAAGGCATGCCATTGTTCAATTGAACATCTTTGACCTCCGACATAACATTGAGATTCAAGAATCAAAAAGTTACATTAAGAGTCTAGAATTAATTAAGAGTAGAAAATAAAGCCCCTTGTTTTGAAAAAAAAAAAACCCCTTATCTCTCCCTCACCCAAACTCCACCGCACCACCACCCAAAAACCACCTAAATACAGCCCAACCCAACCGAAACCCACCCATCAGCGCAACAAACACCTCATCTACCGAAACTGAAGATAGAACTTGGTGCTGTCCAGTGGCCTCCACAACATCATTCGACTCTATTATGCTGTAAGAACAAATATTGGACTTGAAAGTTGAAATTGTTGGTATTATATTATCCTACAAAAACTTAAGATTAGAGAGATTATATATCATAGAGAACAAATGAGGTGAAATCGACGAACATTACACTTCGATATATTATGTTTCTACCTGTGTGGTTGTGTATTGGTGACACGAGTTTTTGTTTTTGAATGGAGATGGACTGATGGAGTGGGATTGATGGTGGTGGGTGGCGGAAATGGGACGCGATGGTGGGTAGTGGTGGGCAAGGGTGGAGACGGGGACACATGATGGTGATTACTGGGTTTTGGAGGGGAAGAAAGAGAAGAAGAGAGTGAAGAGAGAAAAAAAAATTACAAAAAAACTTTAATTACCTGTTGAACAGGTTACAAGTCATTTGACTTGTTAAAAGTTTAAGTGATATCAATATTAACTTATTCTATGATAATCAAATGGCTGACTTACTTTTATCGGACACCGCAAAGGTTGACTTATTCTTGACAATTTTTCCAAAACATAATTCATAACCCAATATTTTCTAACACTCAATTCATACTTCTCGAGTCAAATATATCAAAATCTCATAACAAAATCGCATCAGAGTATTTCATATACAAACTCAAATCGTTAGATAAACACAATACACGAGTTTCCAATAACTTAGTATAACTCAATCCTTTATAAAAATTCATTTGCTAAAAAAAAAGAACTCAAATAGGACTTTAAATAAATTATGGTCCAGTTATATAGGCTTACCAAAAGATCAAAATAGAATTTAAATCTTATATAAACTTTATATTGTCAAAATGTTATAACATTAAACCTTCTTTGCTCATATCCCTACATTTAGAAATGCATATCACATCTACTTGAGTCTCATAATATAAAACATCCCAGGACATATATTTGTAATTCAAGTGAAAACTTGTGAAGTTCGAACTTATATAATAGAATTATAATCAACTCTTCCATTAACATAATCTGATGTTTAACACTCTCTTCTCTCAATTATTTAGAACTCTCTTACTTGAACTTCCAACTTTTAATAGCCCAAATAACAAGGAATCTAAAATAAACTGACATCTCATAATTAAACACACACCTCATCACTTTACCTTAGTATTATAAGATAGTTAGTAGTATTTTCGACTTTCTTGCCTCAATAATTTATACTTGCATGTCCATATTCTACCATATTTTATACTCTACAACTATTATTAAAAATATTTTATTCCATCTTTTCGTGTTAATAAAATTTATTATCTAACTTAAATTCATAGCCCATATTAGTTTTAAACCTATAACTCATAACCACATTTCTCAAATATTTAAACTCAATGTTCATATAAATCCTAATTCCATTACCAAATCATCTCACTAGTTCCTAAGCGTTCCATTATACAAGATTTATATTTTCCTTACCTTCTATTCTCAACTTTACTCTTTCAATTAGAGGATGGCATCTCTAATCTTTTATTTGTCCCCGCTCCATATTCATAGTAGAAAACTCCCGGATTTGGATATAGTTATTCACAACTTAGGTACTACGACTCATTTAATGTTTCTCTACTCCTTCGATACATCACTCATCTCTTGAGTTATTATATTACTAAATTAAATATCACATATTCAATTTACTTCCCAATACTTGATTTATGCTAGCCCAAAATTTACAACTTCTTAACTTGGCATGCTTAAAGGACCCATGAAATTCCTGTAACAAGTTCCTTTACTCTACTAAACATTTAAACTTCGAAAGTTACTTCCTAATTTACAACCTTAATTGTCCAACTTAACTTTCTCATATAACAACTTACATTCCAAAGTAGAACTCTTCAAACAAGCAACTTATTCTACAACCACTCCAACATGGATTTTCAATCTTATAGAAACCCAATTCCAAAGATTCTCCAAACATACCTCTGAACAATGTAATATGACTTTTGATATAAATTTATTTTCTTCACAAAAACAGAATCAGAAAATTTACTTTATAACTTCACCAATTTCAATTCCATCTAGTATCCCAAGGATTTATGGCTAACCCCAGTAATTATCATATATCCAAACATATAGATAAATCTTCCATAATTCATAATTTGTACTATACTTAACATCTCCAAACAATAGTTTGCTATTGAAATCTCCATCTTTGAAGTTTGCATGACCTAAATAATCTCAAGCACGCAAAAATCAAATAAGAAATATATATTCTGAAATTTTGTGTCATAGTCAAACTTTCCAAACTCATATTTTCGAAAAGTCAAGTCCACATTCCTTGATGGTGATAAATCAATATACTAAAAATCTTGGTATCGTGAACATATTTCGGGATTTGTATAATGAGCTTGATACAGGAAGTACTTGACCATTACAATTTACTCAGTCACTCAATAGCATTCTATTGATGAAACTTTTGGTACATTTATACACCATCCAACTATATATAGACGAATTTTAGCGAACACCTGATTAGGTTCCATAAGCTTATCATCCCATTGACTTAATTATATCTCTTATTGCAAAGCATTCAAAATCTTCCCTGAATATAATACTTATAAAGCCATTGGGAATTATATCGACAATTCTTACTTAAATACTTATGATCAGATATCCATAACTTTCATATAATATCTTAAAACGTCATTGATTAACTTACACTATTAGATTTTATAAACCAGAATATTCTTCAATACGAAACAAGATTGACTTAGTGTAGCAGAACTTGGTATCCTTGATAACCTTTACTTACTTCAATTTTTCGAATAAAACTATCTTCCATAGCCAAAACTTATAAAAATATATCTCAATTCCAAATTAGGAAATCAATGTTAAACACTATATACACAAACACTTGGCGTTAAATCACATGCTCCGGAAAATCCGAAAAACATAGTGTTTAAGAATCACACCTTCAGACAATCTGAACTTTATAATCATAAATTCATAACAAGTTTAACTCAGATCTAGTTTATCTTAGTAAAATCATGAAATTCATACAACTTGCAATTACGCAGACAAGTGTGGTTATAAGGTGGAGGGACAATGTGTACCTTAGCCGAGTTCGCACATTACTTCTACTCCATAATTAATCTTTCAAGAAATCCATAACTCCATCTAACTATCTTCAACTCCATACTTATTCTTCATAATGAACCTCAATAACAATAGCAAAAATCAATAAATTTCTATAAGAACTTCAAGTTCAACAACTAACTCGAGTCCTATAGCTATTTTTAACAATTTGACTATCTTCTCAATACTAAATTCATCTAACTAATCCATATAGACCAACTATAATATAATAGATAACTAATTCCTCCTCTTGTAACAACCACATAATATTTAGAATAAAATAAGTCTTCTAATTAACCTCCCATTATAAACAATACAAATGATTACTGACTAAGAATACAAATCTAGATAATACTTTTTCATAGTGAACGCCTTTGATAAACATATTGTACAACTTATAATCAGAATTTTATTTTATAAACCAAAAACAATCACTTACACCCTAGGCATAACATATTATTATTTGGGTTCGGGAAAATATGAAAGTAAGACAAAGAAGTTTATGAGGCAACTCAACAAATATATGACTAATAAATTCGGTTCTTGAAATAAGAGGAAGAAGAAGACAAAAATTTAGCTTATATCCACAAGTTAATTAGAAACTATGAGTTTTGAGTTTTGAGGAATCATATTCTTAAACAAAGATTAAAACTTTAAATCTTGCAAATTAAAGATTGAAACTTTACAACAATTCCACCCTTAATTACATGAACTGACTTTTGATAATAAGAAGAGATGGGGTAATGGTTGACTCACCAAAATGGTTATAACAAACCAACGCAGCAGTAGTATTAATAGGAAAACGCATGCAGCAGTAAAGCAAAACCAATTAGGAAGAAGGGCGGTTGTGGCCCAACGACGACGGCCACCGGCAAGACGCCACCAGCAGCAACGTTGACGAGGCAACACTAACGGCAGCAAGGCTGCAGCACACACAACATACCCGAGGAGAGAGAAACAGAGGAAGGTGGAAAAGGACCGTGAGTGAGATAAGGGAATTGGGGATTTAAACTGAGTTTCTTTTATCCATGTTGAAAGGTGATGATAATTTGACAACAAAGCTATATGTGGCATTTCCCACATGAGCCACGAAAGAGTGGAGGGAAATAGATTTTTTTTTTTTATAATCAAAAATCTAATTTTAACTCATCACAATTCCAAAACATTTTGATTCATAATTTACCATAATGCTAATAAGACCCAAAATAATATCTAAACAAAATCCATGTGTTTTCAATGTAATAGCGTAATTTAACTAAACAAATAATTAAACTCTACTTAAACCTGCTTAAAATATATGGGCTGTTACAGTGACATCCGCCTCCCACTAGCTACCCACTTCGAGAGCCCTCAGCGACGAGCACTTTCTTTCGTCCGTCGAACTCAACCTTGCTTACCCCCAGGGTATGACGCTAATCGATAGGATATATTCTGTTTTTTCTTATTGTGATGTTCTAATGTGTTTTTCTTGCTTGATCAGTTGTTGCTCGTCAGAACCTCGACGAGGATATGCAGAGGAGCTTGACAGCAAACCAGCTGGTACAGGAGAGAATCCGTCAAAAATTCAAAGTGGCGAAGCAAGGGCCCTCTACCCCCTAAGGTTTGTGTTTTAGTTGCTTCCTTTCTGATTTTCATCTAAAATTATTTCTAACTGTTGTGATGGTCTCGAGATCTGGCGAAGGCCAGACGCCCTCGAGTCCCTTCTACTGCTGCCATTCTGGCTCCTCAGGAACACGAGGGGAGGGGTGTTAGGGTTGTCGAGGAGCTCTCCCCTCGACAGGAAGTTTGATCTTCCGGAGGTAACAGGGGCCAGGATGCTCCCCCTGACTCGATCGGTGAGACTTCAGCTCGAAAAAGACCTACTGTCGAGCGGAGTCTCCTGCCAAGCCTTTCACGGAGTTATCGGACCTCGAGAAGGCTGGTTGCTTTGACAAAGCGGTGAAACGCATCCTCACCCGGGCATATATCGACGCCCTTCGGGAGCTTGATGAATAGGAGGAAGTCGAGGCTCTACATGCCTCTTGGATACACGTAAGTCTCGAAATCTGTATTACAGTTGTTTGTCCCTTGGATCCCTATTGACCAATGTTCGGCTTTATGCAGTGTTCGATTAGGATGGCCGTCATGAGCGATCGACACACCATCGGCTCCAGGAAGCTCCAAGAGGAGTTGGCGGCTCAGAAGGAGCTAGCTCTGAATAGTCAGATCGAGCTCGAGAATGCTCGGAAGGAATATGCTGAGAAGGAGAAAGCCTTCGCGGAGAGAGAGGCGTAGTGGGAGCAGAAGTTCACCGATGCTCGAGCCAGAGGGACTCGATTAAGAGGCAGTATGACGCTGCCAAAGCTGAGGAGTTCTCGACCAAGGAACTGATCATCGCCGAATGGCAAGGGTCTGATGCTGGTAAAGATTTTGCGGCCTACATGGGCTTCCAAGGGGTCGATGTTGCTACGAGCGAAACTCTCTGCAAGGTGCGAGAAGCCCTTTTAAACGTATCCCCTTCGATGGACTAGGCTCTTTTCGAGGCTGAGTACACATTCATGGTCGAGGCTGAGCTGGCGACAGATGCTTCTTCAAAGGACAATGATATCCAACCCGACGAGAATGGGGACGCTGACCCCCTCGAGGTGCCACAAGATGAAGATGAGCTCGAGGGCCAAATTGATGGTGAGGAGGAACAAGGAGATGATGTCGAGGACCAGGACGATGGTACCTGCACCGTCTCTTTGAGTGAGGAAGGGACTTCCAGTAGCTCCTCGAGTGACTCTGAATAGAGTGGTCCTTATACTTGCATTTTTGTATAGTCATCTAACTCTCGTTTTTAGGATGTAACAGTTCCTTTCTGATAGAATCAACTTTTTCTCCCGTGTTCTATTGATATAGTTGTTGCTTGACTTTATTGTTGTTCGATATATTTGTTGCTCGATATTGTTGTTGCTTGACACTATCGTTGCTATGTTTGTTGCTCGATATGATTATTGCTCGATATAATTGTGGCTCGATGTAACTGCCTTCATGGCCTTCGAAGTACAGGAGGAGCCTTGCTTAATCGAAGGGCTTCTAATGAATTGGGCTGCGTGCAATATACGCGGCTTTTACTATTTCTAGGCTTGAGACATCTTCCCGAATGGGTCGCCTTTTGGTCGGGGCCCATGAGGGGGTTAGCGCAACCTCGAAATTTGCGCCCTCCTTTTTCCTTATAAGTACGGAAGCGTTTCTTTTGTTTCATTATCATTTTCCAATTCTTTCCTTCTTTACTCAAGAGATTTTTCATCTTTTTCTGAAAACTCGAGTGATCAGATCTCAATGGTTGATAACGCCTGAAGCTCTTCGAGCGGCCAAACGTCGACAGCTGGCCAAGACCAGCTCGAGTGGCGTCCCAACTTCTTCGGGGGTGCTGGACCCCTTGACGGCTACTTCGGCCGATGGGGTTACCTCAAAGAGGAGCGTTTCGCTCCCTTTGGCCCTCAAGGCCCCTGCTAATGTCCCTTCTCCTGCTGCCATTAAGCAGGAGGTCAAGCTCGAGGAAAAACTCGAGGGGGTTCCTGCTTGTCCTCCTCCTCTCTCGATGGGAGAAAATTAAGCCCCTCGAAAGAGGGCAAAGTTCGAAGATCCTGCCTCGTCGGCCACTCCTGTTCCCTTCACCTCCCTTTCGAGGGCGGACTTGTCGGAGATGTTCGACAAGGCCTCCTACTTGTTGATGACACCAGTCGAGGAGGAGGTCAGTCGAGCCTTAAGGGGTCTTGAGCTTGAGGCCCTGATGGCGACCTTCGTCGAGGTATAATATTCTTCATTTTTTTTCTTCTTTTGATTTGAGTTCCTAACATTTTCTGATCAAACTTGATATGTACTGCAGCTCTCTATTAGGGTCGCTGCCATGACCTTTTTTCCTCCTGGGGAAGCCTCGAATGACGAGGCTTTGAAGAAGCTGGGCTATCGTCACGAAGACGAGAAGCGCCGGCTCAACGACCGGCTCCGAATTGCAGAGCTGAAGCTCTCTGAGGCTGAGGATGCCATCAAGAAGGACCAGCTGTGTTTCGAGCAAAAGTCGGCTGAGTTCGAGGATACCATTAGGGCCTTTACCAAACAACGGAACTCGTCCAGTAAGAGGCATTGCCAAGCCTTGAAAATGTGCAAGGAGGCGATAGCTTGAGTTGAGAGGGCCAACAAGAGATCTGAGGAGGCCATCTCGAAGGCTACCGCGTGTCGGAAGCTCATTATCGATAACTGAAAGGCGTCGGAGGAAGGCAGAATCTTCCTCGAGGACGCTTCCCTCGAAGCCTCTGAGGTTGGCCATGCGGAGGCCTTGAAGAAGGCTCGCGCTATCCTCGATAAGGTGGCTCCCGACCTTGCTTGGTCGGCGGTGGAGGAGGGTGTAGCGGCCCCTTCCAAAGTGAAGGTCGCCAAACCTCGAGGGGAGGACGAGGTTGCGCCTCCAAGGAGGATGACCGTGTCTCCGCTACCGGCGACCTCGAGGGTTGAGGGACCCCATACATCAATACCTATGATGGGAGAACCATCAGGGGGGCCAAACTTCCAGAGTTCAGAACGTACAATTTGGCACAAGGAGTGCCATTTTGCAAGGTTCGATCTGTCCAGTTTGGTACATCGGGAGTCTCCTACCAGGGTTAATGGGGTTCCCTCGAGTGTCTCCTACAAGGGTTAATCGGGTTCCCTCGAGTATCTCTTCTTTGCATTTCGATAGCCTTTTGTAAACTCGAAGCTCTTAATAGGTTGTACTTGTGTTTCCTTTAATTAATGACATGAAATTGGAGCTTTGCTAATTCGACGTCTCTTTTCGATATTTCATTTTGTCTTCGAAATTTATTGCTTCGGCTCGACTTATTGTATAGCTCGATAGATGTGAAATGCATGTTTCAATTTTTGATTTGAAAATTGCTAATTGTCAGCTTAAAGAAGTTGGGTTTATTGTAGGCGTGTTTTTATTTCGCCTACGCGGTGTGAGCGCGTATTTGACTACCCCATTGTAAGGGTTTATTAAAAATTATTTTGAAATCACTAACAAGTCTTTAAAGGAAGACTCATAAGCCTATTTGGATAGTGGAAAATCGTAGGGACTTATCCAATGTAGATTTCGCCGTCCTGACTCCATAGATGATCAAAATGAACCAAAGATTGAGTTCGGGGGTGAGGGTACGAATATGGTCATAATGAACCATATTCGGCCATTGCTGGCCTCTACTATATATCGATTGATATTTTCATGCACCCTAAAAATAATTTAGTCTAGGTTGGTTAAGGAAACACATAAAAAACTATTTTTTAGTGACATGTTATTAGGCAATCAAATTACAGGGAACCTAACAGGTTGTCCAAATTATCTGATTAATATTAGAACAAATCTTTAGGTCTTGATTAGCAAAAATAACATGTATGGTGATGAAAGCATAATAGGACAATTAGACAAGCATATAATAATATATAAAAATAAATAAAAAAGAAGGAAAGAGATTAGAATATACAAAAGAGCGCTTTTATATTAAAATCTACATTATGAAGGAAATCGTTAGTAATATAAAAATAATAAATTGATTCAAGGACCCTCAGGATAATCCGTGGCTTGGGTCTGACAGATTTACAACATTCGGGACGATAAATCGTGAAGCCTGACAATATGAATGTGTATGTATGCCTGAAAGTATGTAGATTTGAATGTGTTTGTGTTTGAAAGGTATGAGCTTTGTAGAGAGAATTCGTAAGGTATTCGTAATGTAAAAGTCGAGTGTTAAGTGTGGAAAAACCATCTTTTAATTCGAAAAATCGAAGCCTATTTGTAGGGAAAACGGAACTGCACTTCACGCGCCAGCTGCGCCAGGCGTAGAAGGCTATGTGACGCACAAACACACGTGTCAGGCGCACATTGGTGCGCCTGACGCGGCATGACCAATCATCAGTGCCCACGTGGCACACGCTTTAAAATAATGATAAAAATTGACAGCATGTGCATCGCACAGAGAAGTGCGCTCGGCGCACTACTCTGTGTAACACACAAGTCTACATGGCATGCTTGTGCACTTCGCGCCTGACTGTGCGCTCGACGTAGGCTGGTGTGTTAGGCGCAGGCTGGTGTGTTAGGCGCATGTTGGTGCGCTCAGCGCACCGTCTTGCTTTTGACACGTTTTGACAGCTTTTTTATAAAACGCGTTTAAAAAATTTTCTTTTATCTTTTAACTCCGGAAATCTGATTTTACTGGATAAAATCCGATTTTAATTATAAAAATATCTTTGAAAATATTTATTTTATTAAAATAAAACAATTAATTATCAATGAATAATTTAATGGGCTTTTCAAAGAGATGGGCTCGAAATACAATACGATTTTGGATCATTAAAAATACGCTTTATCACTTTTTAAAATAGTTTTGGCTCTTCGGACTGCTTTGCTCTTGGGTCAGACCAATTAAGACCGAGGTATGTTTCATTATTGGGCCCTTAAATGGGGAGACACGATTATGTGTCTACAGAAGCCCCCACTTTGAGTGAGATTCAGGAAACCGATAGTCAAAGTATACGGTGTCGGGACGGAGAACGATTCTAAACGCTCTGCAGTTTAGAACTGATCTATGTACTTCGGTCTCTACAAAACAAAGTTAGTATGCAGGGCAATAACTACAAGCAATATGATTACCTGCAGAAAAAGATGTTAGCATATAGGTGCAAACAACTCAGACAAGGCACATAATGATGCAAAAATGCAAACTCATACTCTCTAAGGATGCATGATACGCTATGCAAGGATGAAGGTTATGCAAAGCTAAAGAAGATGACACGTCATGCATGGTCAGGGTTATGCAAGACTAGGATGTATGAAATGCAATGCAAGGTCAGGGTTTTGTAAAGTTAGAAGATCTGGATATGTAGAATGATGGAATGATCAGATATAGATTGAATGATTTTCGAAATATTTTTTAGTAAATAATCGGGGTCCGTTAACGAGGTCCGCATATTACAACTCTTCGGGAGTTTGATTTGATCTAGAGGAACCACCACATATAGGAAGCCCCCACTTTGGGTAAGCTTGTCTTGATTGAAATGTATTTGATCTGTCTTGAATCGTTCAAAGTTCTTCATAGGGGATTCTTCTTTTGGGAGTTGACACTGGCAAAGTCAAATATCACCAGAAATCATGGAATTGTCGAAGAGTCCTTCAGGGAAAAAGAGAGCTTGGATTGAAAAATAAAAAGTTTAAATTTATGACTTAAATAGATGTAGGTGGGAAATGCTTTAACGAGGCTAGGTTCATACTCGAGTCTTTGTCGGGATTTAGAAAGAGTATGCTCCTGAATTCTAGAATGTCAAATCATTAGACCTTGATTAATTTATTTTATTGAAGCGGTCGGAACTCGAGATGAGGATTCCTATGTTTCCTTGCGGAATCAGACCATTCGTAGTTCTGCATCTGATTTATTTTTTATTATTATTATTATTTTTTGTGCCTTAACTTTTGCCTAGGCCGCCCTTTCGGGTTTTCAACCTAGTGGGCTTGGACATACCTTGAAAAGGGAGTTAGGGTTGATGAAAGGTTGGAAGGTTTAAGGCTTGAAGTTCCAATGAAGGTTTAATTGGTTAGGCTAAGGTAGGTGTAATACTCCGTATTTTTAGGAGTTATTCTTTAATAAATAAGAAAATATAAAGAATAAAGTGAAAGTATTTTAATATTATTTACAGAAATATATAATTTGGGTAAGCCTACAGTTATAATTTAACTATACAACCTACTACTAATTACATTATAATTCGATTTTGTTTTATTTCCAAATAAAATAAGAAATCGGAATTTGAGTTGGAAACAAATCCTATTAAACCTAGGCTTCTCATGCTATAAATAAGAAAAATTAGAAAAATTAAAACCCTACTCACTTTTACAATCAGCCGTGATTTATTTTTTACCCCAAGAGAACTTTTTCTCTCTCCTCCTTCCTTCTTTCTTCTCTCCTGCGTTCATTCAACCTGCTCTCCTCTACTTTCCTCTTTCTTCTTCCCTTGCATCTGGGAGCATCCCCCCTCGCCGACGTTCGGGCAGTGACGGAAGTCGCCGGTTGTTCGTAGACGCTGCCGGAGGTCGCACGCGAGGCTGCGATTCCGTTCGCGTATGGTGGTTCGATCGTGGTGGTTCGAGTGCTCGTGGAGGTTCGCGCGAGTGCTGCTCGAGTTGTGAGTCGAGGTTCGTCTCGCGGGAAGTCGCTTGTCAGTCGCGGTTCGTGGCTCGCCGGAGTTCAGTCGGTGGTGCGTCGTCGTCGGTGGTTGTCGCCGGAGAGTTGGTCGGTAACCTCTATTAGAAAATAAAGTTATTTTCTTTCCTACTTAATTTAATTGTAAATTCTGATTTCATAATTCTTATGCATCTTTGATTAAGTTTTGTGATTTTAAATAAAGTATATTATGAACTAAAAGAAATCAGATTTATAATATATTACTAGTTCTGACTTTGATTTTATTTCTTCAATTCTGATTTTATAGTTCTAATATATGTATTTATTTAAGTTTTGTTATTATAAACAAAGTATTATAAGTTAACAAAAATCAGATTTACAAGCATATTATTAAGTTCTAAATTTGTGGTTTCAATGACTATTATGAGGGAGAAAGTTTAAAGCAACAAGATTGGTTAATTTTTATATTCAAAACATCATATCTTATATAGTTAGATAAGCTGATTTTATTTAGTATTATCAAGGACTTAGTACTGAAATATTTTATTAGTTCGATTAGGTCCCAATTTCATAAGCGGAACGTTTACTTGGATGAATAGCTTCGCTATTCGAGGATTTGGGTAGTTATGGATCTATGGAAGGACCAGATGTGCTAGACTTAAGGGGTTTGGGCCATTATGGACTTAGGAAGGAATATATTCGCTTAACTCGAGGACTAGGCCATTATGGACTTAGGGAGGAGTTGGACTTGACTAAGGCCTACATAAAATTGCAAACTAGATCTAGGATATGAATTGGGCCTAAATAGACCTATGTTTGGACTTGGACTGGGATTATAATATTGGTTTGACTTACACTGGGAGATGCACATGGGGATTGACTTTGGGAAATGGACTAGGTTTGGACTTAGATAGGAATGGACTCGGATTAGACTTAGACTCGGCCTAAGGTGGATTATAATGCAAGTGGGCCTAATATGAATGCATGAACTCAAATGGGCCTAATATGAATGTATGGAATCAAGCTTAGATGGGCCTAGGATGAATGCAAATGGATTGGGATTGGATTGGATTGGATTATAGGTATTTGGACTGGGCTTAGACTTTTCGATTTTTGAAAGGGACCCCATGTTTTTATCTTTCATTGGAAAAGATGATGGATTAATTTTGAAAATATTTTTTTTTAAATAGGTGGTAAGATGATGATTAATAAAAAAATTCGAAAAATATAGAATAAAAGAGTGTGTAGGATGATAGATTTTGAAATGGATAAGATTTTTTTTAAATGGATTGAATAGGGTGAGATAGATGATAGGGAATATTTGTTAGAGATGGGATGAGATGGAACGAGGTAGACATGCATGACGACTCTAACTCTACTATGATCATTTTTCTAGATGCACTTTTTAGGATAGACTCAACCTTAGCTGATATGTATGAAAAGACTGATTTTTATGTTTGAATTAGGTGAGATTCGTTTTTAGACAAAAGGAGTCCAATAACGATCATGACTCTACACGAATGCAGACGGAAAAAACACACATAATCGACCACCACGACAACTAAATTGACAAAAACATGAGATGTACAGGATCCGCGCCACAACAATGTTGCGCGCAGCGCGACGCCTGTGCGTCTGGCGCGAGAACTGTGCGCCAAGTGCAACTTAATGCGTTTGGCGCACTACTCCCTGGCATGCTTTTAGGCGAGGTTTTGGCTAATTCCATATAATTTCGGACGCGACGACAATCATAAAATAATGACATATTTGTTTCCAGACTTTTTAGGACTTAAACGATAGCGGAATTAACAGTAGCATGAGACGCGAAGGCTGCGTGCCACACAACTGTGTTGCGCTCGGCGCAATGCTGTGTGCCAGGTGCACCTTCGTGCGCAGCTTTGCACTCGGCGCGGTGCCTTTGCGTCCGGTGCAAGGGTTGTGCGCCAGGCGCACAGCGGTGCGTTCGGCGCACTGCCCCTGACATGCAATTTGTCAATTCGGTGACAGTTTGGACAATTTGACGATGTTTTTAAACCCGATGTTAGGCACAGTACACATTAACGTTTTGACAAATTAATAACAGGCAAAAATCGCAATCACAAGCAGATGTCATATAACATGGATGCAAAAGTTCTTAACCAAAAAATCCAGTTCTACGTTTCAACTATGGTCAGGTTTAGGTTAAGGCTGAAATAGGGTCCATGACAAAGAGATTGATCCCACGCTTCGTAACTTTGCTTAAAAAGGTGGCCACGTGTAAGACGCACTCCAGTTGTCAAGTCAGGAACAAGAGAACAATGCCATGGTTGAGTGGGTATACTTATGACTAAGATCCAACACTATCGGTCAGGAAGCTTTCGGAAGGACAAAGCACAAACCCCCGGCGGTGGTCTCACGCATAAAACATGCGCTAATGAGGCAAGGAAGATTGTCTTTATATTGGCATAAACAATAGCCATGCATATGCAAAATAATATGTTATTCTAAGGCACAAAAAGAGAATGAATCGTATTTTTTAAGTTTCACCCACTTATTTTAAAAAAATGATTTTTTTTAAATCCTCCCGAGTGAAGTCGCCAAATTGTAGGCGTAATTTTATTTTGCCTACGCGTGATGAGCGCGTATTTGAGTACTTCATTGTAAAGGTTTTATTGAAAACGTTTTTGAAGTCACCAACAAGTCTTTAAAGGAAGACTCATAAACCTAATTGGATATTGAAAAACCTTGGGACAACTTAGTGACTTATCCAATGTAGATTTCTTCGTCATGACTCCATTAATGGTCAATGAATCATAGATTGAGTTCGGGGGTGAGGGTACGAATAAGATCAGGAATCAAATTCGCCCATTGATGGCCTCTACTTAATATCGATTCATATCTATATTTATGCAAATAAATAACCACATAATATTTTAATGCAATCTAATAATTAATCTATGTCGGTTCATTAAACAAACAAAAGACTAATTTTTGGTGACATGTTATTATGCAATCAACTTACAGGGAACCTAACAGGTTGTCCAAATTATCTGAATTTAATGTTATACCAGTTCTTTAGGTCTTTGATTAACAATAATAAACATGTGAGATGATGAAAGTATTAAATCATACAACATGCATATGAATAATATCATTGTAATGTAAAAGAAAATATAAAAAGGGAGATTTAGAGAACAATGTACAATATAGCGTTAATTGTTTGAAGATCTACAGCATGACAAGTAGATTGTTAGTAAAACAAGAATTAAATTGGAATTGACCCTCAAGAATTATACCTTTTTCGTCTGGGTCTTATTTAACGATCTTCAGGCTGAGCAATCTTGAAGCTTGAAATAATAAATTCGAAGATATGAATGTATTTCAAATATGACTTTAAATGTTTGAATATGAGTTTGAGTATAGGAGAGTATGTGTAGCAGTCGTAGGAAGGCATTGTCAAAAGTCGTTCGAAGAAACGAGATATTTATAGGCAAAGGAAACTGAAAACGATTCGAAAAGATAAAACAAAACTGCGCTCATGGTGCACCGCTTTGCGCTTGATGCACAGCTTGTGCGCCAGACGCACTTGCTTTCTGGCCGGTCTTTAATTGTTTTAATATTCTTTTTTATCCTTTGATAAAATATATCCTTTGAAATCTGAAATCAACTATCTTTAGGAATAAAAATATGATTTTCTAAATATCCTTCAAAATTATTTATCGAGAATAATTAATATTAAAATATTAAAAATACAAATAATTATCAGGAATAATTAATTCGACCTTTAAAATTGGGCTTGGATTTAATAAATAGACATTATATTTTCGAAATGCTTTTGGGCTTAGCTTGTTCGATTACTCTTCATTTGGACCGGACCAATTAGGACGACGGTATGTTTCATCATTGGGTACTCAATGGGGAGACACGATTTTGTGTCTACAACTATATAAGAAAATAATAATACAAGGGCTTACATAATATCAAAAGATCGAAAAATTTAAAAGGAAATAATGAAAAAAAAAATTGATTATAAAAGAAACATAATAATCATTACTGTTATATCTATACATTAAAGTCATCCATTGTTATTAATTTCTATCTAACATTCTCACAGATAGTATCAGATTTCTAAAATCAAATTACTCAATGAAAAACAAAAGAAAAACAATCACATGATGAAATTACAATTACATGATTCGGCAGCAAGAAAGCAATATTAGTATCATATGGATTTTGAAAGACATCAGATTTAATTTTTACAGTTTACTTTATAAATGTGTAATAGGAGAAGAGCTACTAGCTTATTAAGTTAGTCTCTCCTTGTTTTTAGGAAGTTTGTTAGAATTATGTTGTAGGGATTTTGGCGGGAAAATCAGTTAAAGCTAATAATAGCTGATTTTCTATAAATACTCTTGTACAGCATTTGTAAACACTACTAGATGAAATAATAATCTCATTTCTCTCTCTCATTCTCATCTATCTTTCTATCTTCTTATCTCTACTGTTGTGAGTTCTAGAGGTTGCCTCCATTATTGAATTGAATACCTCGGAGGTTGCCTCCATTTATCTTGAGTGTTATAAATAACAGTAGCTATCTGAGCCTACTTTTATATTGGTATCAGAGCAAACCCATTTCTACCCTATAACAGTTGCAATTAAACGTTTCTTTTCTTGATTAAAGGGTGTTTGTTGAAATTTCTAACTAAGAAGAGAAGTTCTTGAAACTCCAATCTGGTGCCAGCAATGACTAGGAGGGTTCCAGATATGGAAGAGCAAATCAATCTCATTAATCAGAGATTGGAAGATCAACAAGAACAAAATAAAGCATGGGAAGAAAATACTATGTCTTGAATTATTTATCTGGCGCTCGGATTAACCTAGCACGGGGGTCTCGCTGACCGGTCTAGGGGTGAAACGCCCTGGTGGGGGTTGGGGGGCAACGCCCCCGAACTTTTTGGTATATGTTATTTAATATATCGAGTCTGTTTTAGTTTCGGGTTTAGGCACATCTGTTTAGGTTAATTAGTAGGGTATTATATAAATTCTATCATTAACCTCTGCCTCCGTATTATTCTGTAATTTGTACTCTCTCCTTAACCTAAAAAAAATCGTTTCTCCTCTGCTTGTGGATGTAGCTAACACATTGTTAGTAAACCATGTTAATTCTTGAGTCGATTATTCATTGTTATTTGTTTCATTAGTTGCATCTGTCACAACAGTATGATGCAAGAATCATTTCAAAAAATGATGCAAGAAAACTATGCTGAAGATTTCTCAATCATTTGAGGAATGGAGTGGAAAAGTGGATAGTAGATTCAATCCTTTAGAGTCTCAAACTAGAGGAGAATCTTCTCCTAGATCAGATTCCTCTCCAAGAAGGTAATCAAAGAACAATTTCAATTTCAATAAGAGTTTCAGGTATGTTCCTAAACTTGAATTTCCCAAGTTTGATGGAATAAATCCAAGAATGTGGATTAAAAAGTGTAATCGATACTTTAGTTTGTGCAATATTAATGAGGATCATAAAGTGGATTTAGCATGTTTAAACATGACTGATAAGGCTGAGATGTGGATGTCTAGTTACATGTCAATTAAGGGAAATGCTGTTGAATTGACTGAATTTGTGATTGATTTATGAGCAAGATTTAAGGATGAAGTAAGGATGCATATTGTAGAAAACTTTAAGGCAATCAGAGAACAGTTTCAATTCCAATAAGAGTTTCATGTATGTTCCTAAACTTGAATTTCCCAAGTTTGATGGAACAAATCCAATAATGTGGATTAAAAAGTGTAATCAATACTTTAGTTTGTGCAATATTAATGAGGATCAGAAAGTGGATTTAGCATGTTTAAACATGACTGATAAGTCTGAGATGTGGATGTCTAGTTACATGTCAATTAAGGGAAATGTTGTAAAATGGACTGAATTTGTGATTGATTTGTCAGCAAGATTTAAGGATGAAGTAGGGATGCATGTTGTAAGAAAATTTAATAAGTTGCATCAGACTGGTACCCTTGAGTCCTATATTGATGAATTTGAGCATCTGAGGTCTTCAATGCTTCAACAAATCATCTGCTACCTGATTCTTACTTCCTGGAAAGTTTCATTGGAGGGCTTAGATCTAATGTGAAGCCTTTTGTGAGAGCATTTAAACCAAATTCTGTGTCAAATGCTATTGAGTATGCTAGATATCAGGAAGAAAGTATTGAAGCCAATAAAAGTTTTTATAAACCCTCTTACACCAGTACTAAAAGCAACCTATCCAAACTTGCAAACATAAACTTACCAGCCTTACTACCACTCCTCAAAACAACCTAAATAGAACCAAGCCTTTTTCTAGACCTCAAATAAACCTTTCTCCTGAAGAAAGAAGAGAAAAGGCAACTTAAAGGCTTATGTTTTTTCTGTGCTCAACCATATGATAGAAACAATAAATCCAAATTAAAAGAGACTCAGTTGTTTACTGTTGAAATTCAAGGTAGTGATGAAAGTAGCTTTGATGAAGGAGGAGAAGAGGAAGTAATGCAGGAGGAGATAGTACATATTACTGAAATGGAGCCTTGTATTTCAGGATTTGCTTTGAGTAGCAGTCGCAACTTTCAAACCATGAGAGTAACTGGTTTTTATCATAAAAAACCTTTACATATTCTCATTGATTCTGGGAGTACACATAATTTTGCTGATTTACAATTAGCTAAGAAGCTGGGTTGAAAGTGGAAGAGATTGTGCCTCAAGCTGTAATTGTAGCTGATGGGAATCATTTGGCATGTCAAAATGTGTGCAAGAAATTCGGTTGGACTCTCCAACACACAGACTTTCAGTCAGATGTACTTTTGATACCATTAAGAAGTTGTGATATGGTTTTGGGGGTACAATGGTTGAGTGACTTAGGCATTGTTAAGTGGGATTTCAAGAAGTTGCTCATGGAGTTTGAACACAAGGGTTCTCATCATATGTTGCGGGGAGAAAGACCAAAGAAAGTCATTACTGTAGGAGAACACAAACCTGAAAAGTTGCTAGCTAATTCAATATAGTTGTACTTTTTACAACTTGTTCCCTCTGGTTGTGCTGATTCTAGTTTACTGAACTTGATGTTCAAAAAGGTTCCCAGCTGTATTGATGATTTGTTGCTTGAATACAAGAGTATATTTGAGGATCCTACTTGCTTACCTCCTGCAGAGGGTTTTTTTTATCATAGAATACCCTTAGCATTTGGAAGTAATCATGTAAGTATCAGACCTCACAGATATCCTTTGAAGCAAAGAGATATAATTGAGAAGCTTGTGGGTGAGATGCAGCAACCAGGTATTATTCAGGATAGCTGCAGTCCATTTGCTTCTCCAGTAGTGTTAGTAGGAAAAAAAGATGGATCTTGGAGACTGTTTGTGGATTATAGGGAATTGAACAATAAAACTGTTAAAGATAAGTTTCCAATTCTTGTAGTAGATGAGCTCGTTGATGAGCTATCTGGGTCTTCAGTGTTTAGCAAGATAGACCTTAGAGCTAGTTATCATCAACTTAGGGTTCATGAAGAAGATGTATATAAGACTGCCTTTAAAACTCATAGTGGGCACTATGAGTTCTTAGTGATGCCATTTGGGCTCACTATGCTCCAGCTTCATTTCAGAATTGGATGAACCATATTTTCAAACCTCTTCTTAGGAAGTGTGTTTTGGTATTCTTTGATGATATACTGATCTACAACCCTACATTAGATCAACATGCATTTAAGAGCTGTTTTTGAGTTGATGAAGTCACACACTCTTTATGGTAAGAGAAGCAAGTGCTCCTTTGTTATGCCTAGAGTGGAACACTTAGGCCATTTCATATCAGGAAAAAGGGTAGAAACTGATTCTCAAAAGGTTGCAGCTGTCAAACAGTGGCAAATACCTAAAAATGTGAAACAATTGCGGAGCTTTTTGGGGTTGGCAGGATACTACAGGAAGTTTGTTAGAAACTATGCAATTATTAGCAAACCTCTCACTCAGCTTTTCAAGAAAGGAGAGTTCCAGTGGTCTTCGGCAGCTAATCAAGCTTTTCAAGCTTTGAAGGATGCTTTAAGCTCAACTCCAGTGCTAGCTCTTCCAAAAATTTCAAAACCTTTAATTATTAAAACAAATGCTTCTAATGGTGGTATTGGTTTTGTTTTGATGCCAGATGGTCATCCCTTGGCTTTTCTCAGCAAAGCTTTGGTACCTAAGTGGAGCAAACTTTCAGTATATGAAAAGGAGTTATTCGATGTAGTCACTGCTGTCCAAAAATGGGAGCAATACTTGACTGGTCAACAGTTCACAATTAGAACAAATTAGAAAAGTTTGAAGTGGTTGATGCAACAGAAGATTTCAACTCCTTTTCAACAATTTTGGTTATCCAAATTGATGGGTTTTACCTATGATATACTGTACAAGAGTGGAAGTGAAAATGTTGCTGCTTATGCTCTGTCAAGAGTGAGTGGAGCTGAAATTATGTTGCTAGCCTTATCTGCTCTAGACTCAAATCTATCTCAGAAAATTCAAGATAGTTATCAGCTGGATTTCAACACTCATCACATTGTTCAAGCTCTACAGCAAGGCCAACAGATGGAGTATTTTTCTTTGCAAGATGGGCTGCTTAGAAGAATGAATATATTGGTGGTGGGTCCTAATAATGACCTTAAAGCTTCCATTCTTCAGTGGTTACATAGCCCCTCCAGTCAAGGAGGAAATTCTGGGAGGGATGCAACATTGTCAAGAGTTTGTTTTATTGGAAGGGGTTAACTACCTATGTAACTCATTTTGTTAGAGCTTGTGTGACTTGTCAGGCTAACAAGCACGAGAATGTAGCTTCACCTGGTCTTCTCCAACCTCTTCCCATTCCACAAGAAGTTTGGATTGACATTTCCATGGACTTTATCTCTGGTTTACCTAAGTCCAATGGAAAAGATGTTATATTTGTGGTGGTAGATAGACTGAGCAAATATGCCCATTTTATGGCCTTATCTCATCCCTATACTGCAGTAGAAGTGGCTCAAGTATACGTTGACAATGTCTTTAAATTACATGGTTGGCCTCATTCCATAATTAGTGACAGAGATGCCATCTTTTTTAGTCAGTTTTGGCAGGCTTTGTTCTCTTTGCAAGGCATTAATCTCCTGCTCTCTTCTGCCTATCATCCTCAGACAGATGGCCAAACTGAAAGGGTGAACAAATGTTTAGAAACTTTCCTTAGATGCATGACTGGTGAGGTTCCCAAACAGTGGAGTAAATGGCTACCTCTAGCTGAATGGTGGTACAATACCAATTTCCATAATTTAGCTCAAACTACACCCTATGAAGTTGTCAATGGTCAACCACCTCTTCTTTACTTACCTTATTTCCCTGGTGAGACTAAAGTTGAGGTTGTAGACAAATCTTTACAGAAGAGAGAAGAAGTCATTAAGCTATTGCAGTTCCCTTTAAGGAGAGCTCAAGACAGAATGAAGCTCATGCAGATAAAAGGAGGTCAGGCAGACAGTTCGCCATAGGGGATTGGGTCTGGCTCAAGCTTCAAGCTTATAGACAGAAGTCTATGAGAGTAGTCACTAATGAAAAACTTTCTGCCAAGTATTTTGGGCCATTCCAGATTCAAGAGATGATTGGGGATATGGCTTATAAGCTCCAATTGCCACAAGAAGCCTAAATACACCCAACCTTTCATGTGTCTCAGTTCAAAAGGTTCAAAGGCACTCTTCCTGTTGTTACTCATATTCCTGCTTGGTTCCATGGAAGAGATGTATATGACTCAGTTGTACCTGAAGCTATTATGGAGAAAAGGATGGTCAAGCATTATAATCAAGCTGATGTACAATATGTGGTTAAGTGGACATGTTTTCCTTTATCTGAATCTACTTGGGAGAGGGCAGAAGATTTTGAAACCAGGTTCCCTACTTTTGTTATAGAAACTTGAGGACATGTTTTATTTCAAGGGGGAAGGATTATAATAGGAGAAGAGCTACTAGTTTAGAATAACTTAGACTCTCCTTGTTTATAGGAAGTTTGTTAGAATTATGTTGTAGGGGTGTTGGCGGGAAAATCAATTAAAGCTAATAATAGCTGATTTTCTAAAAATACTCTTGTACATCCTTTCTAAACACTACTAGATGAAATAATAATCTCATTTCTCTCTCTCATCCTCATCTATCTTTCTATCTTCTTATCTCTATTGTTGTGAGTTCTGGAGGTTGCCTCCATTATTGAATTGAATACCTCGGAGGTTGCCTCCATTTATCATGAGTGTTATAAATAACAGTAGCTACTTGAGCATACTGTTACAAAATGATTCAACAACACGGCAATACAATCACATGATTCGGCAACAAGACAATTTGCCTTAATTTTTTATTTCTTCCCTATCATGAAAAGCATAGAAGAACCTAAGTGTGCATATAAGAACGAAAGTATGGAACGGAAAACGAAAGTATAGAACGAAATTGTGTCAGACATTTTTACAACCCAATCTAACGAAAGTGTGTAACGGAGAAACCAATATTACCGAAGTGAGAAAACATGGAAGAATTTTCGAACAATTTCAGGTAAATCAATTACTTTGATGCAAATATGTCAAGTGCTAATTATCTCAAGTCCGATTAAACTTACATTAGTCTTGATGATTCCCTTTGCTATTCCGTTATTGTCGATGTTATCTTTTGTCAAAACAATTTGCAATGGTGTTGATAACGTATTGTGAAAATAGAGAGAGAAGGGATAAGGGAAGAGAAAATGTAGAGTGGCACTATAAGTTTTGTCTGTTCTCTTTTCCAATAGTTAGAAATATATATATACACCCTACGGGTATTATGGACATCCACAATACAATATAACACAAAGACATATTTCAATATATACTACTTCCGTTCTTTTTATTATTGCAACATTTCCCTTATTTCGAAGTTTCATATAATTGCAACATTACTAAATTTGACTATGTTTTCTCTCTATCTCTCTCCTTATCATATAGGTCTCTTTTTTCATCTCTCTTTATCTCTCTCATCTCCTTAGAAAATGTGCAACCCCTACATGTTGCAATTATTGAAGAACGAAGGAAGTATATATATAGGGGTGTAAGTAGATATGCTAAAATATTTTTTGGACTGGATTGGACTTATTAGACTCCAAAGGGGTGAGTCCAAATCCAGTCCAAAAAATATTTGGACTCGAAAATTTGAGTCCATATCCAGTCCGAACATTTTTCAGTCCAGTCCTGTCCGACATATTTGGACTGGACTGGATTGGACTCTGGACTTTTCGCAATCCACTTACACCTCTATTTCACCCGAAAAAAATTATTTGAAAAACACCTAAAAAGACTAGACAACCAAATTCGACAGCCGACAACAGCGACACGGTCCTCGATAAATGTATCCATTGCGTTCTAGCGAATCTATTACCGTTTCTACGACCGTTACCAAAACCGTATTTTCAAACCATGCCACAAATGCCACCACGAAAATCATCAGGTCGCCCATTTGATCCTCCTCTTGGGTCCACTATAAACACCTTAGCTCTTCCTTGTTCTCCGATGAAGTTAAATTCCTCATCTCTTCTCCTTTCCTCGAACGCCCTCATTCACGAATCCTTCTCCTTCGAAACCTGTCTTTTCCACTAACCGGAGGAACTTGAAGGTTCTTAAATGGGCAAAGGAAGATCTAACCTCAGGTTGAAATGTGCATGATTCGATCAAATTTTCTTGACTAACCCTTCTTACGTCTTGCGCGTGCGCTTTGTCACTTGCATCACCAATGCTGCCCTTCCTATACCAGCAGCCAGGAGGGCAGCAACCTCCTTTTGGGGTTTATCCATGCGTTGAGCGTTTTGAACAGTTGTCGTAGGTGCCATGGATCTTCTGCTCTAATAGCAATTTGTAATGAATTGGGCCTCAAGCAGCTCACTCATTTAACAATGGAAGAAAGTAAGAGTTACCGTAAGAATAATAATGGAAACCAGAAAGAAAAAGAGAGATAGATTGAAATAACAAGGAAATACAAGATAATTCCAGCCTTTCGAAAGGCCAAGATCTATCCCAATTTAGCAACTAACACAATTTCTGGATACCTACTTCTCTCTCTAGCTACTATTTTTGTAGACATTCCATTCTCTCATTCCACATGATCGGTGCCACCTCATGGTCCTAATAACAGAATCTAATATTTTCTAATATTCCTGATTATTCCCTGACAGTCGGGTATTTCCATTCATCCCCCTTGTACATCTATTGCCTGAAATATGTAAGCATGATGCAAGGCCTTGGTAGATTTGCTGCAAATGTAGAGCCAATGAAGCGTTGAGCTACATCTTGTTTGCTAGCGGAATACCAGCCACAAATTGATGTACAACCAGAAGAGAATATAAACGAAACCGTACCAATGAAGCACTGCACTACCTAAGATTTGCCGACGACAGAAATACCATGCACAAGTTTACTGCTGCAATACAGGAAGAGAAGGGCGTGGCCTAACGACATTCAAAATTCCCCTTGCAGTTGCCTGTGACGAAAAAGATAAAAGTATAAGACATTTGGAGAGTAAACAAAGAGCATTAATGGGTGTCCTTATTAATTAACATAGCACACCCTTAATTGAAACTTTTCCAAGTTTATCTGCTTGTTTCGACAACCAGCCACCCCTCCCCCCAAGTAACTTCCCTTCCGACAGTGATGTGCTCATATTTTCACAGTTATGCATGAGAACTTTCACTGACAAACTGATGATATGTGACAAAACTAGTGAAAATTGACAACATTCATAGATAAATTGACAATATAAATTAATATAATTATAAAAGAACAGGAAATATTAAAAACTGAAATTGACAAATCAACCCAACCTTGAATCATGCAGTATATTTCCAAAATTAAGTGATTGATTTTATGATTGCAACCATTGTTGTTAAAATCCCGACCCGGGATCTTACGATCCTACGATTCTACGATCCCAAAGGAACTTTTCGATCCCGATCCTACATAGAATCTTAATTTAATAGGATCTTTCGATACTACATAACTACCAAAATTCACATGGTAGGATCATAACATGATTCTATGATCATGCGATTCTACGATGCAATTCTATTATAAAATTTCAATAAAATAATTCCAAATATTATTTTTCTCCTATTAGCCTTTGGTCACATGTTACTTCAATCTTAGAGTATTGAACTACTATCACCATTTGGGAATGAAAAACGTCATTATTAATGTGTGTAAAGTTCTAACATGAGTCTTTTGACCACATTATAGTATAATTATCACTAATTTACCCTATATTGTAGGATCTTTCGATCCCGCCGATTCGATCCTACCAACCCTTACGATCCAAAGTAAGATCCCGATCCTTGTAACATTGATTGCAACTATCCAAATCAGCACATATCACATAACCCACGATAGAGAAAAAAAATAAGTCACCTCAAAGAACGAATTGAAGTTTAGACGCAAAAGGAAGCGTCTTAGAAAAGGGGCTCTCTGACTCCCAGCAAGGCGACTGCTACGCAATATAGTGTACAAGGAGTTTGACTTTTTGTTAAATTCCTGAAACAATAGTGGAGGTGAATATTAGAGCAGAAAAGTTATGCAAGTATGATGTGCTTACTAGTGTATTTGAACGGCAAGGATATATAAAAAAACAGTGCACGACATAAGAGCTGCAGTTATAAATTATAATCGTTCAGAAGCCATTCTCGGAATTGTTACTCGTTTTTACTCCACTTGAACTAGAGAAATAAGACACAAAATCAAGATAGGTTATCATTTGACTTCAGGGAACCCTGATAAAAACTCGGACAGGAAACAAAATATTGACCCCGGAAATAAGAGATTTATCTATCTTAATAGACCTAAAGGCCTCACTTACAGATGAAGTTATCCAGGGCTCTGAAGCACCAGACCTTTTAGAGCTGAAAAATTGACAGAGATGACAGCCTTGACGAGATGAAATGCTTTATTGGAAAATCTATTACTCTTCCATCAGGAAATAATTTTCACTGTGACGTTATAACGTTGCAATTTGAACATTAATAATGAACAGACCTAGTATAAATTGATGCCACATGGCATGGATTCGGGACTGTTGGTAGTGACTGTTCTAGTGCTTTTCTACATAAAGTTGGTGGTGACTGTTCCTTCTAATATATGCAACTGTCACTATCGCATCTAGTTTGAGCATCTAAGCACCATCAAGTGGGAAGGTGAGAAGCAACTCATCCAGTCTGGTGCAGCGCTCTACGAGCATGAACTCCTTTGGTGACACAACTGATTGGAGCTCCAAACATCAAAACTCCATAAGAATACCATAATAATTCCCTTAAATTCTAATAGCAGAAAGTGATGCTTCACATAAACAAAGTGACAACAGTTGCAGGTCAAAGTTCTTGCACAGTGATCAAGCATAAAACAGTATATAGAATCCAGAACACATTCTTGTTCTTTGCATTTCAAAAAGGTTCGCATGTTTTGCAACTGCAGACTTGTCAACAACTGGTTCACTTTGGCCTCAACAATACACAGAAACTCAACCTAGAGCCACAATCCTAAGCTTTAAATACTGTGGTAAAAAGCTACTCTGCGCAAGAGTGAGTCGCGTTTGGTGTTTGGTCAGAAGCGGCTCGAAACAAAATAAAGGGCACAACTCAGTCATGCAAGAGAAAAAAGGGAAAGTATTTCAGTAGATTTATCTCTCAATAATTCATTTTAATGTCAGCCAAGCTGAACATAATGTTTCCAATTACCTCCGTTATGTGGTCCAACTCAGCTGCGTTTGGGCTTTCTTGGTTTTCGATACTCCAGCAAAATTGCAGACAAAGTTTCATAATACTGTCCAATATCCTTGAGACAGAACCAATGTCCAAGAATGACTGAGAAATCAAGGCTGACATATACCTGCAAATATGTTGGAAATAGTTAAAATCAATTTAGCCATCAAAAAGCTTCCGCAGCAGAGGTTCGATATCTAATAACTTATAAAATAACTAAAGAGTAAAGACATAAGTCATGCAGATATCAAGTACAAATAGCAGGAAACGAGATATCATCCACGAGACTGCCTCGTCCAGTATATATAGCTTAGTCGCATAGAATCCTTGATATATAAACAAACATCATTTTTTTGTCCACGACACTAACAGTGTTCCATAGTTGGTTTTTCAAGTGTGATACTGACTAAATGTATGCAATAAAGAAATTTAGAACAGATGAGAACCTTTTGGTGGAAATATTTTGGAAATAGTTAAGATCAATTTAGCCATCAAAAAGCTTCCACAGCACAGGTTCGATATCTAATAACTTATAAAAAAACCAAAGAGTAAAGACATCAAGTCATGCAGATATCAAGTACACAATAGCAGGAAAAGAGATATCATCCACGAGACTGCCTCATTCAGTATATATAGCTTAGTCGCATAGAGTCCTGGATATATAAACAAACATCATTTTTATGTTGACGATACTAACAATGTCCCATGGCTGGTTTAAGTGTGATACTAACTAAATGTATGCAATAAGGAAATTTAGAACAGATGAGAACCTTTTGGCGGAAATATTTTGGAAATAGTTAAGATCAATTTAACCACCAAAAAGCTTCCACAGCACAGGTTCGATATCTAATAACTTAAAAAATACGGTTTTTTCACCAAATACCCCCGACAAATCACGAAATTCACCATATACCCTCAATGTTTCAGATATTCACCATGTACCCCTGAGTTTCCGAAAATGTTCACCAAATACCCTTTTTCTAACGGACGTTAACTTGCCGTTAGCTTTATTTACCATTTTGCTATTATTAACCCTAACCCTAATCTAATCCTAACCCTAATATAACCTTAACCCTAATCCTAATCTAACCCTAATCTAACCCCTAACCCACCCTCCCCTCCTCCCTCCACCCCCACCCCCCCTCCCCCTCCACCTCGGGCCGGCGCCCCACCCCTCCCCCTCCCCTCCACCGCCGCAGACTTCCCCCCTCCCCCTCCACGCCCGCAGCCCCCCCCCCCCCTGCAGCCCCCCCCCCCTCCCCCCCGGCCCAGTGATTTCCCGCAGCCCCCGCCCCACCCTCCCCCTCGATTTCCGCAGTCCCCCCACCCCTCCCCCTCAATTTCCGCGGAACCCTGCCTCCCCACCCCCTCGATTTCCATATTGAAGACGAAGATTGTTACCGCGAAAGTTACCGGAACTTTGCTCGACGAACAACATGTAGCGATTTACACCATTGATAAGGTTTTGAAGGAAGCCGAAGGAGATTTTAAAGATTTTTCCGGCGATTTCGATAATCCTACAACCGCAATCGATGGGGAAATCGAGGGGGGGGGGGGGGGAGGGTGGGGGGGACTAAGGCTAAATCGCGGGGGTGGGGAGGGCTAGGGGGGGGGGAGGGGGGGGGGGCAGGAAATCGCGTAGGGTGGGGGGCTGCGGGAAATCGCGTAGGGTGGGGGGGCATGGGAAATCGCGTGGGGTGGGGGACTCGGCTGCAAGGGGAGGGGTGGGGGGCTGCGGAAAATCGCGGGGGTGGGGGGACCTGGGCCGGCAGGGGGGGGGGTTCGGCGGTGGAGGGAGGGGGAGGGGTGTTGCGGCGGTGGAGGGGAGGAGAGTGGGTGGGGTGGTGGCCTGAGGTGGAGGGGGAGGGGTGGAGGGGAGGGGGGGGAGACTGGCTGGGGCGGAGGGGAAGGGAGGGTGGGTTAAGGGTTAGATTAGGGTTAGGGTTAGATTAGGGTTAGGGTTTAGGGTTAATAATGGCAAAATGGTAAATAAAGCTAACGGCAAGTTAACGTCCGTTAGAAAAAGGGCATTTGGTGAACGTTTTCGGAAACTCTGAATACCTGAAACATTGAGGGTATATGGTGAATTTCGTGATTTATCGAAGGTATTTGGTGAAAAAACCGTATAAAATAATTAAAGAGTAAAGACATTAAGTCATGCAGATATAAAGTACACAAGAGCAGGAAAAGAGATATCATCCACGAGATTGCCTCGTCCGGTAAATATAGCTTAGTCACATGGAGTCCTGGATATAGAAACAAACACCATTTTTATGTCCATGATACTTACAGTGTTCCATGGTTGGTTTTGATACTGACTAAATGTATGCAATAAAGAAATTTAGAACATATTAGAACCCTTTGTTGGATGTATGTTAGTATGGTCAGAAAAGTATCTAGGCCATACTCAAGATATGAGCTGAAGAACCTATGGAAGTCATATTACCCTATTTTGACAGGTAAGATTTGCACCTACCTACACAGAAGCAGCCCACTCATATAGCCGAAATAAGATATATAAGAATCCCAAACTCACAAAGCATAGACATAAACCATAATGGGTTGACAGCTTCCACTCCCCAGTCATGTCGGGACTGTAACTTCAGAGTTTGAACCCAGGAGGCCAGAAGATGCGCTCCAACAAACCATTGAAATGCCACTAGACCAGATGATATTTGCCTCATAAATAATACTCCCTCCATCCCATAATATAAGTCCTGATTATGTATTTACACGGGAATTAAGGTAAGTGGAATCTTGTTTTATTTGGATAAACAGATTCAATTTTATTGGGAAACACTTACATTGTTTTTTTCTTTTTAACAAAAAATATAAGAACATTTAATGTTGCACAGTTTAATGTGTAGAGAAGTTCAATGGGGTAAAATATCCCATTTTCTCATTAATAATGGTGCATTAGGAGCTGAAATTATGATGACATTTTGGGAATTATTTATTTCATGAGGGCAATTTGGGCATAATTTATTGATTGAAAATAAAAACAGGACTTATATTTTGGGACACCTTATAAGGAAACAGAACTTATACTATGGGACGGAGGGAGTAGTTTTTAGCTTAACGATTCCAACGATAAAAAGTTCCCCTTTTCTTGTTTTCCTTTTCTTCCTTAACCATACTAAGAAGCTTTCTTGAGAACAAAAGGCAACAAAAGCACATCATTGATGCACAACTATTGCTCCTACTACACATCAATATTATGCTGCAGAATCCGAAAATACAAGTCAGCATGCAATTATATTGAACAGTCATAACGGGCAACGGCATCTAAAAGAGAGAGCTGCTGCAACAAAACAATCTTGTCTTACTCTTGATGGAAATTCACAAGCTCAGTGAAATCACGTGAATCTTGGATATGAGTTTGTAGAATATTCCACTGTGATTCTATGACATCCACCTGAAGCAAAATAGACGTGGCGAGTTTAACACGATATTGTCGAAGCAACTTAAAGAGGGAAGTTCATATATAATGCAAGGAATGCTAAAACCATAGCCTGTAAAGGCCATCACCAATCATAGGAAGTCAAACAGGTATGAGAACATGCAACATTTTTACTCCTCTTCATTCCAGTTTCATTTGGAGAAGGGGTCAGTGCATGAATGAAAACTTCAAACAGGAGCCAACCTCGGCAATCAAGAAGCGATACTTCAATAGATCTTTTCTTTCCATGCAAGTTCTAAATTTTTTTTTCTCGCCAATAGAAGCATCTAGAACCAATTATTCGTTTCCTCATTCTGGTTTTATTTGGATGCCAGTAAAGGTGGCATGGATTATGGCATATTGTACGGCTATTACACTTCCATGTGGGGGAATCTTGCACTATGCTATAGTTCCTCCGTTTTTTAATAGTTGTACACTTCTACCCAAAGGAAATGACACTCATATTACGGGTCGTTGCATAAAGGTATGAACAAATCACATGTGAGGAGAAATCTTTTCCCAAAAAAGAAATGGTACAATTAATTCAAAACAGCCAGAAAAGGAATATGGTACAGCTATTGAAAAACGAAGGTAGTACTAGTACCTACTTCGTTTTTAAATACTTGACACTTTGACTTTCACACTTGCCAAAGCACAACTTTGACCATATATCGATCACTATCAAATTTGTAGAAAATATAAAGTTGATATATTGAAAAATTTACATTGAGATTAACTTAATATTTTACATAATATCTGCTTTTTGTACATGAATAAAAAACTGTAGTCAAAATTAGCATGTAAATAGAGCAAAAGTCAAAGTGGGGTGCAAGTATTTTGAAACACATAAAATATATTTCTAATAGAAATCAAAAAAGCAACTAACTCTTATTTCAGCAAATTAAATCCATCATACAATCAAATCCCTGATAAATATATTTGCTCCAAATTGGCATCAGTGTACATGTAGGCTGAAACACTATCATCGAACCAATGCTTTCAATTAGAGTACTACACCATTAGCCCAATTCCTCTGACAAGCACATGCCTGTGCAAGGGTTTTATTTGCGGAGGGTGGGGGTGGTCCAAGTCTATTCACTATTCAGCCCCACTTGAAATAGATTGGGATACTTTAGACCCTTTGTTGGATTAGACATAATAGTTGGTAATTCATTCAACAACCCCCCTCCCTCCCAACCCAAGAAAGAAAAAATACGGAAAAGGACGAGACCCCTAGACATTTGACTTATGGTACCTGGATATAAAACTGAAGATTCCTAATCAGAAAGGCCATATGTTCTCTGACCCGCCACATTGGTCTAAAACGTTGGCGCCGCTGCTGAGAGGTTGAGCACTTTATCCGGTCATTACGATGCTTGGCAAAATCACTATGGTCCTGATGCATTACTGATGCCCACGACTTCTCCAACTCCATTTGTGTCCGTTTAAGGCGCAGCAGATACTGAAACACACGACAATACCTGCAGATTCAGCAATGAACATATATTAGGGAAAGAAAAAGGAGCTGTACACCAATTAACAAATTTGAAGAAAACAGAGCCCTAAGATATTCCCTTCAACAAAATCATAAAAGGGACCAAGCAAATGTGACCAACATTGATGATTGCCATCCATGCTCAATTAAGTCGAAATTATCAAAATGCTAGAGGAAGACTTACTTAGACAGCACTTCTTGTGTGAAAAACAATTGCAGGGGCCAATCAATAGAATATTCCAGAGTTATACCATCCCAGCCATCCACGTCTGCTATAGTGTTTGACGAGGCAGCGCCAGAACTTCTACCTGTGTAAGCTTTTGATTTAGGTACATCCACTTGGGTTGGTTTTACAGCAACTCCAATTGAAGGCATCCTAGAGGTCATCAAATACTAAATAAAACATCAAGAAATAAAACAAAAAGGGCATATAAATGAAAGGGAATTCCACCTAGCAAGCTAATAGACAAAATAGAAATGAAAACATCCAGGCAGAAAATTAAAGAAAAATTATCTTCATAAAATCTTTCAAAATTTCAGACTAGAACAACATTACCCTAGTGCTTCCAACAAAGTTCCTGATCTGAACAGGAAGAGGGGGTCTATGATGATAACAGAGAGGTTTCTTCTGGTTAACTCTTAACTTTTAGTCCAATACACAAATATTTGTCTGCTAATCCACAATGACTAAGAGGTATATAACAGTTTAACAAGTAATTTTAATTGAGACCATTATTTTAATGGACCTGTGCTTCCACAAGAAATGGACATATAAGAAGAGCATGTACAAGGTACTTAGGTATTGTTTGGTTGCCATATAAATTCATGGGAAGTTGTATTTTCTAGGAAGTACATTCATGTGCATTTGTTTGGTTGACAATAATGTAGGAAATACAAATTCCCATGGGAATTAACTTCCTACAAAATGGAGGAAATAACTTACCTAGTCCCCCCTATGTAAGTGAAAATTCCCATGGGAATTAGAAGTTCCAATATTCAACCAAACAAATTTTGGCATTTCCTAGGAAATATATTTTCATGTGCATTAGGATTTCCTAGGAAGTTATACTTCCTACTTATAACCAAACAAGCTCTTATAGATCTTGAGTCCTCATGGTAAAGCATTTTTTTAAGTTGACTTAAAAGACTTCGAGTGTTTGGGCCTAGAAACTTGTTAATTTGTTCTCTGTGTTAATGAACATTGGGCCAGTAAGATTTTGATGTGAACATGATCCACCCCTTTTATGAAGCTTTCGAAAATTCCAGAATCTTGAAAAAAAAAATGAAATATTTAATGGTTTCTTTTAAGTTTCTTTAAGTGAATAACACTCGAAATTAATGAAAAACAAACTTATTGTTTGATCACTCCAGAACTTACAATTAGGGTTTTTATTTTCTTAGAATACTCCTAAACTAAGCAAGCAAGTATTAATATTAATCTACTCCTGAATTGATCTCAATGGCTTGTAAGTAATCACTCACGCAAATTCAATGAAGAATATATGTTTATGAAATTAAGCTCCTCTGTTGTTAGCCCTGTAGTATGTATACATATAGGTCTCCTTCATGAATTAGGAAACATAACTCTACTAGAATTACATAAAAGAGTTAAGTACTACTAACCCTACTAGAAATTGGATAAGCTAACTAAGCTAAAAAAAACCTAATACAAGTAGAACTCTACTATAAGCTATACTTAGCAAAAACACACCAGATAAAACACATCTAATTAACAACTAACATCTGGCCCTAGAGGCATAGACCATGTAAAACTCCTAACTTTAAGAGTTAGGTAAAAACCACGATCCCTTATTTCCTAATAAAGCAATAAAGATAGTGCTAAAGAAGGTAATTTACATTTCCTCACTTTCTCAAGTAAGACAAGTAAGAAATTCTTGTTTAGCAGCAAACAAGTTGAATCCCATAGTTTCCAAAACCAACATAATTGGCTCTTGTTCTTCAATTGCCTTTAGATCTGCATCAGATTTTAGCTATAAAGTCACTGGATCATATTATATTGTGTTACGCCCTTAGTACCATCTGATATGACAGCTCAGGGGACAAGTAAATTATGTTCTTCAGTTAAAGTAGGCTTCTAGTATCAATCCCATTGTATCATCTTATTTCTACTACACGGTTTGCAGTCCAGAAAGACCTATTCCGTTATAGGTATTGTGACAAATAAAATATTCTTTCTTTATTTATATATATCAATAGGGATCTCTATTCAATGTTGTTGATATGAAATGATTGTCCCTACCTAACCATATGGTAGGGGACAAAAGCAAGGGAGAATGAAAGTAGTGATTCCTGCACTTGAAAGCGAAGTAGCAAACAAACTACAGCGAGTCTAGTGACTTCTAGAGAAAAGTTACTAGGATTTCAAATATGTCCCTATGAAGTTATAGAGGGAGGATTATATGGGAATTAGTGGCTACTTAATAACAAGTGGAACACTTTCTACTTTAAAAACAAGCATAAAGAAATCAATCCCTCTTAATTCATTAATATCTTCATAAAAAAAATTAAGTGGAGATTTTCCTGTAAAAAGCTGGACAAGGGTAGGCCTTCACCTCTTTTTCAGAGGGAAGATATGCTCTGATCCTATTATTGCTGTGCCTTTGCACTGTTACTTGATTTAAACTCAATTTGTGACCTTTTCTCGTATGTGAGACAGTCTATCTTCTTGAATTAGAAAATCAATCCACTTTTATTAGCATGGTGAGTAGTATTTTTTATAACAAGTTTAAGCAAGGAATAACAACAGCTATGAAAGCTTGTTGGGATGGCATGGAAAGCAAGCAATCAGGCGCCAACTCCTAGTTCTTCCGCTTCATTTTTAGTTTAATGACAGCCTAATCAAAAGAATTGTCCAGAATTACTAAATCAAGCACATGATGTGGTCTTTTTGAAATAAAAAGATGTTCCTTCTAGATATAATAAAATTCTAGATAGAAGGCCCTTTATACATGGAATATATATATATATATATATATATGCAAACTATTACCTTTTCTTATTTTGTCTTAATGCACTTTGTCATATAATTATACCATTTATAACAGGATGGAAGAAGCATTTGTTATAATTAAAACAATAAAGTCCTTTGCTGAAAGTAATATTATATTTTTTGACTTAAAGAGCAGTCAGCAGCTCATCAACTTCTAGCTATGGTGCAAGCGTACTGTAATTTAACTTCTTACTCATCTCTACTATAGCACTACGTATATGTAACATTGTAGATTCAAGGTTGCTTAGGACTCTGAGGGTTGCCAGTCTCCAAAATAGAGATTCCCTAAAGTGTAGCATTACTATCATAACATTACTCCAATTTTTCCCATGAAAACAAGAAAGTGATAGATTAAAATTATAGAGAAACCCCCCCCCCACACACACACACACACACACACACACACACACGCAGAGGGACACAGCAAAGAAAAAGAGTCAATCATGGGTAGATCTGCCGTATAAAGAAGTCAGATCATGAAAACCATGGGGAACCTCGTGCAGGGTAGCACAAGAGTACAGATAATATAGCTGCTAATGCTATCAAATTAACAGAGAAATTTGAGAATGAGCTCTCATCTAGTTTCTTACAATTGGAAAACCCCATTGGTATTTAAAAATAGGAAGGAAAACAAAGAAAGCAGAATTCAGAGAATAGAAGAACGACGGGAGGAGCTGGGGAAGCATGGCTTGCAGATATATTGGCACCCACTTCAGAATATTGATAAGAATTTGAGACAAAATAAAGAAAAATTTAGGTGTACTGGGTGTACCATGCAACAGTTCTGTAGCATTTGTGGATTTCTTACATGGTTTCTGAGGGAAATGAGGGGCTAGAGGAGTGAAACTGATCGGTTTCGTTCAACAAAGCAGGGGTGAATTGGTAGGACTGGTACCAAAAAATCTTCTTAGCTGAGCGTTCCATGGGACAGAAAGTAGTGTATCTAGCATCCCTTTGGAGCAATGCTCATTCTGTGCTTCCCCGTAGAAGCTTTCATATCTACAGAGACTCAAGTTTTATTTTAGTATTTTCTTGGCTTCCAGAGGACTGCTGGTCCTATCTGTTCTATATTGTTCTTTATTGAGTGATGAAATTTCATTTGATTAAGAGGGAGTGAGACATCATGCAGATGGAGGCAGTGGCAGAACTAGGGGGGCTGGGGTGGGCAATGGCCCCCTCCTATGATTTTAGATATCTACTATATTTTGAAGAAGTATACACTACATATACCATAGCATAGTTGGTATTAAATGCAATTTTAGTCTTTGTGACTTGATGTCTAAGGATCAAACCTTATTACTTGCATTTTTTTAGTTTGCGTTTATGGTTTTCATTAAAGTCCTTATATATGATATACAGATCCGGTCCCCTTAGTAAAATAATTCTGGCTTCGCCATTGGATGGAGGTGAAAACAAGAGAGGGGAAGGGGGAATTTCCTCTGTATAATCATATCGCTGCATTAACAGGGTCACTGCAATGAAAGTCAAAATCTGAGATTACCAGAGAAAATTTTCCAGATCACATCACATATCATATAAAAGCAGATGTCAGAACAAAGACAAATCAAATTCTCCAAATCTAGGCAGATGGGCAAGATAGGAAAACCTACAGTAACCCAAACATCAAGAGAGTACTGGCTCTAACCGTAATGATACTCTAGAGAAGTACTTATCTTCATCACTGATAGTCTTCAATGAAGCCTGCATACAAAAAAGTGAACCTCAATCACTACAGAATTAATTGGAAATTACTGGGAATTGACATATTCAAGTCTTACAGAACAGACAGCAATATCTAGAACTGGCCTTGGGAAGAGAAGTACTAAAATGATCCAACATTCATAAAGCATAGAATGTAGACACAACATCAATTGATTTATTGCATTCCCCCTACAAATGAAAAAATTAAAGCTATCGCAAACCTTAAAGGGTCTCAATAGGTTTGACTGTGGAGCAATAATAACTTGTACACCGTTCTATCTCCATCAATATAGGAACTTTTGCTTATTTTGTCCTCTTCTGGAAGTTGAAAACATTTGCCAACTATGCAGGATTATGCACAAAAGGTACTATCTGAACTCTCCCCATGGTGTCAAAACAAGGCCGCATCGTGTCGTAAAGGTTTTCAAATCTACCGAACTGATATTACCCGCATCGTAAAGGTGTAAAAAAAACCACGTTTTAGGTAGGTTCTAGGGATATCTCATGGTCTAAGCCGATATTTGGCGGTACGACAACCGCATCATCCCCATTCCCGCATCACAGTGACCGTTACCGCGAGTGTAACCGAAACCGCATTTTCGAACTATGACTCTCCCTCTCTCTCCCCCTCTCCAATCTTAATAGGAAAAAATTGCGGATGCGGTCGCGATCGCGGTAATGGTCACGTTATCGTGATGCGGCTTGTATCGGATGTATGGAACGGATCGCAACTAAAACGGCGTGAATTTTTTCAAAAAATTCCCATATAAGGGATTTTACGTCATATTTGCAAATTTGTAGTTTAAGAAGTATTTCTTCATCATAAAATATGAAACAACTCATATACATCCAAACTTAAATGTGCCCACTAATTTATTCTCCCTTTTTTAGTGTGTGCATGTTGTTTTCCGTACTATTGATGCTTTTTCTTTCGTCAATTCTGTCAAAAGAACGGACATAACGGAAAAAAGGATGCTCTACTGCAGCGAGTTACCATTACGTAATGGACGACGCGGCGAGAAGGACGTGATTTTTGTTGTGGCGTTCTATAACAGGATTTCTCGGAACGGCGACTTCCAAATCCATTACAGAACGGCCGATACATAACCGAACGGCCGAGTTTTAATTCCATGTTCTTGTGGTCTCTTATCCCTAGTAGGTCCTCCACTTGCAGGTATTCTATTGCGAAAACGTTCTGGTTTGGATGCAGGCAAACTAGGTTTCATCGGTTCTCATAAGACTCTTAACGAGGTTCTTTCAATACACTACTACTATTTCATAATACAACGTCTACACCGATTTTTTTTCCCTTTTCCCCTGGTTTCGAGATATAAGTCAATTAGTGAATAAAATGAAGTAATTAATGTAGTTTCTTCCAGTTTTTCTCTCCTCTCTTCCATTATCAACAATGGATGCAACATGTAGCAGAGTGGTTTTAATCTCTCTTTCTAGATTTAGGACTCAATCTATGTGCTACAATCTTAAACATCACACAATATGAGATAGACACCATAATCTAATAAAACAAGTAGACAACCAAGAGATAAACTTCCCTTGAACTTCACAGAAGGCCTAATCCAGATCAAAAAGTTCTATAGAATTTAGTACGATAGCATCTACTACAGCAGGGATATCCATAACCTGAATGCAAGCAATTGTAGAATAATACCATAAGACAATGGGGTTAGAGACCCATAATATTGTTCAAAAAGTGACATTCCAATGCCTTGTCCCCTTTCTTTAACTTTTCACACTGGATATGATGCCCACCTTCTCATCAGTTTCTCCTCCATCCCTCTCGAAACTAAAGAGAATCTACTTTCATTAGTAACTCCCCTTCCACTTCCCCACCACAACCCCCATCGCTCAAAAACTTCATCCTAGTGGCCACTTCAGTCTAACTCTCATCAGCATTAAACTCTAAGATACTAAACCTGATTTAGCAGAATACTTAATGAAATCAAGCCATTTCTTTTATGCCCACTCCCTTAACCACTGATCTGTCCAACACTTCTGTGCCCCAAAAATTCTCAGCAATAGAGGGATTGACCTGAATAACAGCATGTGCATCAAAATTAAAAGGGTCAGGAGGACTAACAAACACCACCAGTTCCTTGGCATACCATCATTGCACCATGCCCAACACCAGCCAAACACAGAATCAGTCATCACAGAAGAGCTACCATCCCACAAACCGCATAATCATGAGCAGTATCACATAGATTACATAGCATCAACCTACAAATGAGCACCTGTCTCACATGCTTCAATAGAACGGCCACCCACAAGCCACTTCTGTGCCACCTTACAAGCTGCCATGCATTGCATCTCCTAGTGGATCCAATTACCAAAAGAAAATCCTTAATCTGACAAGAACGACCAGATCCAGAACAATGGCTTCTTTTTTCTCTTATCACAAGTGAACATCATCACAGATCCCACCCAGTTCCTCACTTTCCATAGAAAGAGAAAGGGTGAAAGACCGAACCAGATTTGACCCACGGGTGTTGAAGCCCCTCCTCCCTTTCTTCCCTATTTCCTCTTCAAGAGCCACCTTAAAATCAAGTGAGAATTACACAGATTTTCCACCCTGAAACAAAATTCTTCACTGACTTCCCCTAGCATGCAAGACCTACCAACAGAAATATGCCATCAACGTTGAATCTGGTGCTCCACCGTCCAAGTTACACCCTAAATCTCATCCTCTGTTAATGTTCCTCAGTTAAGAACAACTAATAACATGACACATCCACCGGGCCATGTCCATCTAAACCACCATCCATCGACTTCCTTCCGCCTCTGCTCCTTATATTTAATGATATCAGCATTATCAGTTTTTTGGGGACACATGTAGGTTTTCCCTTCAATCGCCGCGATGAGAGCCCCTAAAGGCCCTTTAGAAGAAGTGAGTAACGAAGGGAAGGTACAAAGTATAGGAGGAGTGAGACCAAGAGAGAGGAAAAAAAAAAGAGGAGACGTTCGCTACATTCCTTCTACCTGCGATAAATATGTGTCAACTGTTCGACTAAAGTCCTAGCACTTTGTGTTGTAAGACCAACTCCCCAGTCATGCTTTTTGTCATATGATGTATTCGATCATGTTCTTATCCTTCCTTGATGGTCACTTTTTCATTTCTTTATATACGTAATTTATGATGAACCACCGCCAGCCCACCCAGCCCCAAAGATATAAACACACTATGAGAGCACAATATCATGGGAATTTCGATTGGATAGGTCCAGCATTGAGGAAAACTCTATTTGGTTGAATTGTTTTGATGAATTAGACACATTTTGGTGCCAAAACTCTTGCAACCAGAGATAACCTCAATCTTCCTTCGGAGTCACGATCTCATCAAAAGAGATACTCAGATATCTGCTTAGTCATACATTTGTAGCTTGACGGCTGATAGGGTGGATGATTTCTACTATGTGATTATCACTCTTGACAAACAAGAAAAGCATCCTATTTCTTTTACTTCGAATAATATTATACATGAAATTGAAAAATAATAAAAAGACGCCAAATGTCACCCATGTATAAAAAGACAGCAGAGCCAACATCATGCCCTCAACTTATCATGTGTAACTCTATATACCAATTACAGAAAATTAATCAGGTACCATGATTAGCAATCCATAGCAAATTACTGATATTGCTCAAATAGGAAACAAAGAGCAATACCAGATTGCCCGTCAATTAGAGAGGTTATATACCATACCAACTGGAATGGCACCATAAGATCAGCTTCAGCAGTTGATTGGCGAGGTGGTAAGCGCATCAATTGGCGACACTCCTCCAAGAAGCACTGAAGAAATTAAGATTAATTTAGACTTCAGTGATTTCAGAGGTTAACACGCATAATAGAATATATTGCAATAATATGACTGAAATACTCATAACAACCACAGGTACCTAACAGTTGGTCCAGAAATTTATCTAGGAGCTTGTAAATCAGATAAACAAAAAGGACAGTCATGAAATAACCATTGTGTTGTCAGACTTTAATTAGTCATAATGAAAGCCAATAAGCTTAAAGCATCAGGTTGAGTTAAGCATTCTATTGCACTTTAAGCTAGTTCAGCATGACCAGCTCATCCGCAGTCTCAAATTTGCTTCAATCAATACAGAAGAACTAGATAAAAATGAAAATAAAGTCAGTACATTGCCTTCTTTCCTGAAGCAGCACTTCTAATTAACAGCTAAACCATAGGTTTTCCAGCAATTATCTCTCTTACATGGGACCATATTCCAAGGAGTACCAGTAAGCACAATAAAGCTGATTACTCAACTAGCGACTATACATACTGAGAAATGTTAGTTGCCGAAGCACAGAAAAGAAATTCAATCAAAATTTCGCCGCTCCTGGAGCATGCAAAAAGGCTGTGTTGAGTTCTTTAACAAATATCATCAGAATAGGCATTACTGAAAATTTCGGAGCATGTAGAAAGGCTGTGTTGAGTTCTCTTAACAAATATCATCAGAATAGGCAATTACTGAAAATTTCGGGTTGTACTGTAGGGACAATGACAAAATGACAAGCCATTTACTCATTGCATAATTTGAAGCTGCTTTATTCGAAAAGAAGTCATCCATTACATGGCACTGGTGGAGTAAATGTTAGAGCAAAGAACATTAGTAGCGATCACATAGAGCCAAAAGACAGGTGCCAAAGACAAGAAACCGGGATCATTTTAATCTTGGAATATAGCTACTTAGATATGGAAACACGTTCACTGCATAGAATAATGAAGGATGCATAATTCCATGATGATAGCTGAGCATAAATCAGTTTTGAGTTGAATTTATACTGTGCTCAGTTACCAACACAGACAACATTGCCTTCATAAAGTTGTGAGTTCTTTAAAGAGGATTTGCGGTTGAAAACAAAAATTGACCAAATTAGTGCTACAGAACCCCTGATACATGGAGAAACGACAGAGTAAAAGATGATGGGGAGTTTTCCAACACAATAAAAGACAAGCCTGAAGACTTGTAATCTTGAATGCATCCATATCTAACCTGAAAAAAGTCTCCCTTGGCCAGCAGAAAATAGTCTTTAAGCGCCTTCAAGTGGCCATTTAGATCAGCACGGACAACTACAAGCTGCATTGACATTAAAAAATACTCATATAGACGCCCAATGAGAAACTGGCTAAAATATGTATAAAATTATCAAATGCTCCACCTGCCAAAGACGACTAGCTGCTACAGCTCGAATGGAGTCAACAGCATACTCAAATGACCTCTTGTGAAATTCTGTTGATTCCTGCATATCAGAAAGAATTTCAAATCTAAATGCTATAATCATCTCAGGGAAACAAAATCTGGTTCTTACCCGTTTTCTTGAGGGTTCTAAGTGAGCTACATAACTGGAAAAGACCAATCTTCACCAGACGAAACCACAGACACAACACACAAGTCATAAATATCCCATAAGAACCTCAACTAGCATTCACATATAAGTCTATGGTAACAAGTCATAGATACCCCCATAAACTCCTCAACTAGCATTTACATCTATGAAGAAACATATTGAAATGAAGAAAACCTTTAGGTCCTGGAGCATTGCTTCAATTTTATCTGCCTCAGCCTGTGGTAATAACTCTTTTCCTGTAAGCTCTGAATCTGCTGAAGAATCCTTTGGGAAGGAAAAGCGATCAGCAAATCCTTGAATTATGTAAGATTCCCTTGGAATTTGGTGGTGGTGCAATGTATCTTGTGTAAAGCCAGGGCTGGGATTCCGGAGCACCCTAACAGCTTTACCGGCAAAAAGAATAGACTCTGCAACACGCATGTGGATATATTCAGGAAGCATATCCTGCACTGACAATCGTTAAAAGTCATCTATCTGCAGCAGGAATGCAAATGCCTATTACTAAAGCATACAGGATAGTGGCAAAGATGTGGAGTTGAAAGAAAAAGAAAAAAGGAGGAAAGGGGATGGGGATGGGGATGGGGATGGGAACGGGGAGATAGAATACTGCTCCACTGACAAGCATGCTACATCAATCTAGGGGAGGGGTGGCTCCTTGCATATTACATTAATGGACCATATATAACTAACATGTTCCTCGACCAGTGCAATGGTAACTTTACAATCTACCACATCTGCCTTCACTACAATTTCAGTTAACAAACAAAGCCAGCCCAATAAAGAAATTCAAAACCAAGGTGCAGGCATATGTAAAGGCGCTACTTTCTAGCATAAAGCTAGTCATAGTCCTCAAGCAAGGACCTGCGGCTGCACAGGTATAATAAGAAATAAAATCCCAGCTCCACAAGCTGCAGGCAAGACGTGCTTAGATAAATAAACATCTCCTAACAGAACAGATCATACCAAAGATATATGAAAACCTAAGTGCCAATCAGCTAAAGAGGAATCTTCTATGGTTAAGCGTGTCGATTTCCGAATTATATCCGCATTTGATGAATCCTTCTCCGGCTCCCTGCCTTCTTCACTGGGAAAGAAACACAGATATGTAAGAACAAAAATTAACAATGAGTCTAAGAACTACTAATTAGAAATGAGAGATAGAAGAACAAACAAATATACAAAAATGTTCTTTTTTCTCAAATTGAAATTTCTAGCCTCTTACTTTAGAAAAATATTTGCAAAATATAATCAATCTCTTTCTTCAGGCAGCTCCCCCTCTTTTATCTAATTTTAGTTACAAATGGATGTACCTAGAGAACCTTCTATTTATCATATAGATCTTGAGTGCAGATCAATAATCACATTTAAATATAGAAAACTAACACTTCAAAGGAAATTATCATCTTGAAAGATTGAGGAGCTCCATATGGCACCCACCCAACAGTCAAAATAGACCCTACCAGATGTTCATTGATGTGTCTTATTCACCATTTCTGCAACTAGGAAATCCAATAACCCACCCCCCCCCGGAAAAAAAAAACAGAGGAATAGAAAGGAGAATAGGGGGACAAGAGAACAACTTATTCTTCAACAAGTTCTGGGTGGGACATCCTGCTGAATACAACATAAAATGTACGAGCTCCCAGTTAATCTTAGAATTGAACAACTAGGCTGTAGAATACTAGAGGACAAAAAATTATCCGATTCATATCCCCATTGACAATAAGAATTTCCAATTTCTATTGTACCACCTCTCAGGACTCAACAGCATGTCCCGGCCTAACAATGAAAAAGAAAGAACTCTACCAGTAACCAGAGAGATGGCTACAGGAGGATGCATGATTTAACACTAATTAGCCATGTAGCAAACAATATCTAGCAAAAATCCATACAATTACTATGAAAACAATAAATTACTTTTTATAGAATTCTTTTTTTTTCAGTAAGCAAATTTGAATTGTTATTCTATTAATTATTAAAAGCAGTAATATTGTAGAAAGTCTTAACTATTAATAGGGTATATAACCAAATTTGAGTATTTTTTTATCTTATTTCTTTTATGGTTTAATGCCTTTGAACAAGCCTTAAACAACGCCCCCCTCCCCTAAAAAAAAGAAAAAAAAAATCAACTACACCATCTTCAACCTCTTCCTCACAGCCTTGTGCGTGATAAAGATTAAAATTCTCAGCAAATCCCTCTAACTCTCAACATAATAAAAAAAAATTTCAATGGGAATTGGTGGAGAACTAAAATTTATTGTGATAAGAATCACGTAAAAACTTCACGAATTTCAAAGATCCCAGATATACTTTTAATTGAGTAACACTAAATCATCTCTAGGAATAATATTGGGGGAATTACTATTCCATTAAGCTTCGTATAATAAGTTCTAAACTCTTTTAGGAAACAAATATCCGAGTTAAGAGGTGGTTGAAGGCGGATTTGTTAGGGCCAAAAACCAAGTTAAGTATGGGAGAAAACCTACAGCTATGCAGGCTCATTCTCAAATAGTTCTCTCTGCAACGGCGGAGATTAGCTTGCACGGCGTGCTCGACCGCGCAGGGCCCCCAAAACATAAAGGCCCTTGAAATCTTTTTATATATTCTTAATTGTTATGATTTAGAAGCAAAAATATTGATTTGAACTAGTGGTAATTGAAACGGCCCAAAATGTTAGAGGTTAAGAAGTCGAATCTTAGTAATGTGTTTTGAGAAGGGTGACAACTTTCCAAAAATTTGTTTTCCCTCACCTCGATTTGTGGCCACTTTTCCCTCACCCTCGTCTTTTCACCTTCCCTCATCAATTTCCACCATAGCTATTAATACTTCACCTTTTCAATTTTCATACAAACTTTTCCAAAATCCATATCATAATTAATTAGTCCGTTAATACTTCACTTTTTAAGAGAACATCTACGAAGTATTTCTCTTAGTAGATGTATCATATAATTTGACATTCTTTCTCTATAATCTAGTGAAGTTTTTTATGTTAATAAAATCAACTTTTTTCTTTTTTTAAAAAGTGGAGATTTAAGGGCCCCTTTTCAAGAATATGCACAGACCCCCAACATCCTAGCCTCGGCCTGTCTCTCTGAACCATGACATCGATTTTTATATTGCTCTAATGACTTCCATATTAATCATATCTAACCATAAAAGATGTTCTCTAACCTTTTTAGACATTCCCGGAGTTTTCCATTGTTGTTTACCTATATATCCATAAAGACTGCCTCCAAGGATAAAATACTATTATCTCCAAAATAATAACATTCGCCTATTATTAATTAAAATAAAAAAATTCATAATCATTTGATTATATATGATGTCATGATTAGCATTCTTTTATTATTAATTAGTTAACGTTCGCAAGACTGAAACTTAAAACGTTAAAAAGTTGGTTAATGCTATGTGAATTTGTGTGAAAGAAGTGGTTGTAGTTGTGTGGTCATTATTTGTTATTAAAATACTTATTACCTGGGGAGGCAGATACTTGGATGGTAAGTTACTTTGTTGAATCGTCGAAGGAGCCATATTGGTGATTTAGCAAAAAAGTGCTGATGTTTATTCAATTTGTTAGGTGGGAGCCATTTATCACGACCTTAGGCTTATTCTACCCCTACGAGTGAAAAACACCCATTAGGAATATTCACACTTATAGACTAGAACTATTTGGTAGTCAGTCTATTGGGTGATGGACTCAAATCCACGTTTATGGGTGAAGAAATCGTAAAGTTATTTGGTGGTTAGCCCATCAGGTCAATGACCCTGGTGTGGTATTAAGTAGCAAGGGAACCATCTAGATTACATGAGAAGCTCAAGAAACAAGTGTTACCATCTTCCAAAAATTGATATAAAAATTTAAAAAAAAAAACAGACAGCAACATTTCTTCTCCATGGTGGAGAACAAAAGTAGAGAGCCACATATTGCAATTCAGGTCTTATGAGATAACAGGCAAATCCAATGAAGATGAAGTAGGTCTCTGCCATTACCTTCTGATAAAGAATTCTTTATAAGGATCTTGAAGAATACCATAAACCATCCAAGATGCAAGTTGATTGAACATCACTTGATGCCCATGCCAAAGCAGCCTACCACATGGAAGGCGAAAAGTAAATAAATATGAATTATCTGAATTCAGTCCCATAATCCAAATTCAAAAGTAACTGCAAATCAAAATGAATGGGATATGAGTTAACAGAAGCATCAACCACGAATGTTCACTAATACACAAATGTCATGGTAAATTGATAACCAATATCATGCATTGAATTACAAACCCTTTCATAAAATCACCATAACAGACTAGGCTCAGTAGTGAGCTGTATAACAAACTCCTAACTAGATACCATAGATGACTTGTATATTGATTTATGTTAGTGCTAAACTAATTTGTCACATTTATAGATAAAGGAAGCCCATTGCATACGAAGGAAGACATACAAAGAGGAAGAACCAGCAGTTCAGAAGGAGCCCTTGGATCTGTTTCAACATCTGAAAGACAAAATTAAGGAGGAGCCCATTGATTGCCATGAGCTAGTGGCCAGAGGGAGAAATAAAGGTATATGGCTTTCTACCACCCAATTGGATAAAATCTATCATGCTTCTCCAACCAAATCACCCACATGACAACAGTGAAGGATGAGTACCACAACTCCTCTAACCCCCTTATTCCTCTAACGCTCTGAAAACCCACATAAGATATCCACGATTGCCACAAGACAGTGACACACGCCTAACATAACCCTGTAACACTAAAATGCTTATTTCCTGAAAAAGAAGTCACCATACAATCCAAAGATAAGTTACAGCTGCTTGTCTTCCCACCAGCTAAGCACTAGTGTACACATTAGGCATCAAAATCTACACTGGTAGCACCACGTAGGCATCGACTCTATCCAGCAAAGCTCCCAATTCAAAAGCTTTTACCCTATTTGGAACCCTAGCCTTCAAAATGAGCGGAAACTGGAAAAGAATGAAGTCTACAGTAGAATCTTCTGACCGAACAAACCTATCAAAAAATTGGAAAGGGAAAGTAGATCAAGGATGCTCAACAAGTTAGCAAGAATGGCAATGTCCTAACCAAATCAATTTTCTACTGAAGTGAAACTTCTTGGACATAGAACAACCCTATGTTACTGGGACTAATAGCACCGGCATGTATCCTAGTGTCCAACTCAGCTATTTTATCATTTTATGAAAATCTTACATTTTTGGCCAAAGATGGAGTACTGAAGTATCCATAAGGATTCAACCCACCACAAAAGAAGAGACAAGAGCATCATGAACACAAGACCGGGAGTAGTTATAATTGTTGGAGATCGACAAAGGTTAAACTCCCATCCAAAGTTCCCCACCCACCCGAAGACGTTAATAAAAAAAGTGATAATATGACCCTATGTCCACCTCGTACCTCACTACAGGATGAAAAAGAGAGAAAAGAGCCTCCACGGGAAAAGTAGGAAGCATTAACCATACTAGCAAGTTCCGAACATTCTTGTGGAAACCACACTTCCAATGAAAATAAAAAAACCCATTTACTCGATGAAGTTATATTTTTGGACATTAAATCCCCAACCCAGACCCTCCCTTTGCTTTAGGCCTAACAACATAGATCCAACTTACTAAATGATCACTCTTTACCTACCCAATGCTTGACTATAAAAATTAAAAACTCCCTCATAATACTCTAAAGGGATTCCAGGCCAGGATAAAAAGCTTGCTTTCCCACCTTCTAATTTCTTATAGACTTTAGTTCCCAAACGGCGCTCATCCTAACAAACCCTCTTATAGAAACCCCAAGGTAAATGAATAGACTTCATTCTTCAACCAAAGAAAAAAGCCAAAGAGTAGAAGACTCCACAATAAACTCGCTTACACTGAATTCATATAAGTTAATCTTGAGCCTAATACCTAACTCAATAATTTCTCTAGAAAAGAGAGAGAGAGAGAGTATTCTATAAATGTTTGAACCAAAAGAATAAATAAAAACATGCCATTAACAATCCACACATGGGAGACCACAACACCAACCTCCACCATATCTCTCCTTTATAGAGTAACCTACTCGAATCACCCACGAATTTGTACAATTTAGTGGTTTTTGGAGGGAGGGAGGTATTTCTGGGTAAGCGGTGGTGGTTTTCGAGTAGATGGTGGTTGTTTTCAGGTGGTAAAGTTGTGGTTGTGACTTGTGAGTGTTCCACATGTGAGTTTCGGGTGTTGAACAAGTGGCTTCGGGTGGGGTGGGGTTGTTTCGGGTGTTGCACATGTGGTTTCGGGGGGGTGGGCTTGTTTCGGGTGTTGCACAGGTGGTTTACGAGTGGGGCGGGGTTGTTTCCAGCCAGGTGGGGTGGGCTTGTTTCTGGTGGTGGAGTGGTGGTTTTGGGTGGGGTTGGTGCTTTGGGTGGAGGGGTGGTGTTCCCGTGGCGAAGTGGTGGTGGTCATGGTGACCATGGAGTTAGAGGAGAGAAAGGGTAAGTGAAACCCTTAGGGTAGGGGGATCAATGTAGAAGAGATTGGGGATAACTAAGGGGTAAAGAGAGTGATTAAATGGACCAAACAAACAAGTAAGGGAATCAGCTTATTTGATTCCCTTTCCCTTTCTTGTAACCCCCAAACCAAACATCCCCTCATAATACGAGTAGGTCACGTATTTAGTCGATGAATAATTATTTAAAGTAATACTTCGTACTAACCACATATTTAATTAGTAAAATATTATTGGTCAATTTTGACAAAACAACGGATGTAACGAGAAAAAAAGTTTCTAATACTTGATTTTTGTCGTTAGGATGTAACAGGGTTTCACGAAACGGCAACTCAAAAATCCATTATAGCTTCGTCATTATGTGACGAAAAGACCGAATTTTAATGACATGGAGCATAAGTACACCAAATCCACTTGACCAGGGACATATAATAAAATTACAGCCTTGAAGAAGCAAGATAGCAGCATTAGCGAACAAAAAAGACCTCTCTAAAACAATGATTTCCTTACCTTTGAAGGCAAGTTTGAAGTTCAGGCACCCCGCAATGACATCTCGTATGCAATAGGTGGAGAAGTTTTCCTCCACGTACATTATCACGCTCTATCTCTAGTATAAGCTCATACAAAGGAGGCAAAAGAACAAAAAACTGGAGAAAAAGATCATTTAGTTACAACCTTGAAGTCAAATGCATCAAACATATAAAAAGACATTAAAAAAATCAAAACAATGACAAGTATTCATGATCGTGCTCCACCGCGTAAGGTAATAACAAATATCGGAAAACAGTATATTCTCTTCAAGACAAAGATAAGAGTAAGGGAATTGAGTTTAGTGATTGATTAATTAAGTTTGGAGTGACTTAATTGAATCAAGAACCTATTTGAGAGTTCAAGAGTGTTCGATCAAATAGTTTATCTTTCTATAATTTGAGTGTTATTCATAAAGAAACCATCCAAGAAACTATCAAGAAACCATCTTTCTTAAGATTCTTGGGTCATTAAAACTTTACTAAAAGGTGGACACACGTCCACACCAATATCAGCATTGACAAACCAGATTATGAAGAATCTAAATCACCTGAAACTTTCTTAGTGGGTTTGAATCCCTGCTGCAACTCCTAAATTCTCATATATGAACTTCAGGGTGATGAGAACAAACGAGGCAAGATCATAACAATATGATGTTAGTGAAGAAAAGGAAACTATACCCTCATATTATCAAGAAAGATGTAAGAGGCATCTTAGATAGAAAGGGGCAAGGCTTGGTTGGTTGATGTCACTATTGAAATCTCAACTAAAAAGCTACTTTTTCAAAGGTTGTAAATTGTGAGCCACGACAAACTAACAAATATGGTGAGTCTAATGTAGGTAGCCCTGCAAGAAAATTGTTCCTTTGAGTTGATGGAAGAACAGTTGTTTTTCAAACTTAATATACAAAGCTAGCACAATCTTCTAACATATGGATTCTTCTTGGGTTTATTCTGTTAATTTCCTTTATACCTTTAACCGAAATATCTTATGAGTCATGGCATAGCAAAAAGGCTGGACAAAGAATACAAGATAATGAGGGATTAAATTTATTTTGGCTTAGGAGAAACTCTTAAGTTAATATCAGATTGCAAATCAAGTGGCAAAAGTGTAATTAAAGGCACAAGAATATGCAGTATGGTGTGGGAATAACTGGGAAGAAAAAAAAAAGCAAAAGAGAAAGCTGATTTGACACTATTACTATTCATCTCCAAGAAAATCACTGATTGCATATTTGACATATATTATTGTATACCTTTCCCTACTTGACTCAATATTTGACACATATTTTAGTATACCTTTTCCTACTTGACTCTGCATACTTGTTAAATACTATTGTATACATTTTTTACTTGACTGCATATTTGTCCATGTTGTAATATATACAATTTGGCCACTTGATATGCAATAAATGCATAACAAGGTGATTAGGCACCCCTCCTCCCCATAAACATTGTTTGATGATTTGAAATAAAGCTTGCCTACTTGAGGTGGATAGAGTTGTTTCTAGGAACTTAACGTCTAAAAGCATCACCCCGATGGACATGGATATGGTAGGTTTCAAGTAGAGCCAAATCTGTACAAAGAACTTGCAAATCCTAACCGATACAGCCTCCAAAACAAAGGATCGTATGCTAAAGCATCAAGTTTCATCTATGTCATTGCTTTTACTAAATACTAAGAGAGTCAAAATGATAGAGCGTAAGTGCGTAACTATTGCATTATTTAATAATTCCTCCGTTTCAAACTAGATGCCACATTTGACTTTTGCATTATTCACACACTCTCCTTTGACCGTCTTTTATGATTTTTACGCAAAGAAAAATATGGCTATATGGGATCTTGTTATATTCGTCTCAATATATATTTTTAGAAAATCACTTTCTATAAATTTTACATGTGGGGAATTAGAGATATTAATAGTTAAAGTCATGTGTTAGCAAGCGTGCTCAGAGAAGTGTGTCAAGTATTTACAGTAGGTTTTGATTTTTTTTATACAGAATTCTAATAAAAATTAACACCAAAACAAGAGAACAAAACCTTGTTGAGGCCCTGAGTAACAGTGGCCAAAATGGGAAAAGGATCCGCCAATAACTTCTGCTCAATCTGCAAAACCGCGGATCGATAAACCGAAAGAATCTCAACGATAGCATTGGCAATAGCGCGCCTATACATACTCTGATTCTCACTCGTCCTCTTCGAAATCTCCTCGCTCCTTTCCAACGGCGATACATTCAAGCACGCCGATCTAATCCAGCTCAAATTCCTCGATTTTGAGGCGAATCGATCCAACTCCCTGTAGTAAAACCCTAGCTTAATAATCCTCTCAATAACACCCCTGCAAAAAATCCACAAGAAATCAAAATTCCAGCAGAAATTCAAATATTAACTCATACTTTATAGTTGATGAAAGGAGAGAGAGAGAGAGACCTGTCAGTGGGAGTGATGAAAGAGAGATCGGGGGCGAGCTTGAAGGTAGGTTTATCGGAGACGAGAGAATCAGGAGAGAGAATTCCGAGGGAATTGCGGGATTCTCTCTCGTCGAGAATTAGGTCACCGGTGTAACCTAGCAGTGCGAGCAAAATTTCGTGCAGCATTTCCTCTCTTCTGACTTCTGTGGTGGTGCTATCGGAGTGTGGAGGCTTCAACTACAAGTCTTGTGGAGTGTGAGAACTGGGAAATCGTTAGTGGGCACTGGGCAGTATAGTGTAGGAGTGCGGGAAAACTAATTTGATTTTCTGAATTCTGGCCTTCTGGGGATGTGGTTCTATACTTCTATGCGTTTGCCGGGCTTTTGAACGGATACTAGTCAACTAACTTCATTTGGGGAGTTGGGGAGTTGGGGAGAAAATCTAAGTTGGAAGTCTACAAGTATGAGATTGAGAGGTATAAGTTGAAAATATAAGGGCCCATTCGTTATCGTTTTTTTTTTTCAGTTTTCAATTTTTTTGAAAACTAAAAACCAAAAACAGGAAATCAGAAAAAGTGGTTTTCACTTTTTAGTTGTCAGTTTTCAAAATCATCATGTTCCCAATAAATTTGACTAATTTTTTATTCATTATAGGACATATATCATATGACTTTAAAAATCAAAAAACCAAAAAACAGAAAACCACGGTAATACCGAACGGGCCCTAAGTTATTGGTTAAAAATCGAAAACCAAACCAAATCAAACGAATTAATAATTTGGTTTGGTTTTTTTCAAAATTTGGTTTGGTTTGGATTGGAAAATTTTCATTTTTTCGGTTTTCGGTTTGGTTGGGTTTTTATTTTAAAAAATCGAAAAAACCAAACCAAACCGAAGTTTGCCTATCCTATATGGGTTTTGATGTTTTTATCAATTATCTTTAGTTCTAGTACTTCAATTTTAAGCTTTAGTTGAAATTTGAAGTAATTCTTCTATGTTTGATGATTTGAAACTTGATAATTTTCGTATTATTTGTAAGATTTGGAAAAAAAAAATTTGCATCATAAAAGAATTTCGGTTTTTGGTTTGGTTTGGTTTTGGTTTTGTAATTTCGGTTTGGTTTGGTTTGGTTTGGGACGAATTTTGGTTTGGATTTGAACTTGAAATATGAAAACCGAATTTATTTTGGTTTGGTTTGGTTTTGCCCCAAAACCAAACCAAAAATCGAACTTACACCCCTAATGAGAGGAATTGAAAAGGTGGAGAGAGAAAATAAAAAGTAGGTTAAAATATTATAAAGTAGATGACATGGGTGGAAAAAGAGGAAAAAAAAACAGATGGAATATGTTACCAAGAATATAAAAAAAACAACAGTGTGTAGATTAAAAAGAAACAAACCAAAAAGGAAAGTGTGTAGGTTAAAAAAAAAGGGATGAGTACTACTTAATCTCGGATTGATCCAAAGATGTGTGGGGTTGGAGGTGATGTCAAGTGTCAACATTAGCGTTATTCACAACAAACCGACCACAACTAAACCTATGCCCCTACAAACCCATAGCATAAAGTGCAGTCCACATTAGCCCAATTTCTACATTACTACTTGAATAGGTTAACTAACATATGCTCGAACAAGAATTTATATTATAATAGGGTCAACAACCAACAACATAATAAAATTATACAACAAAACTACTTCAAGGGCACCTCCAATTCAAGGCAAAAGACCACTTCCTTAACAATGGCAATTATAATTACAACAGACCACAACTTCCATCATCCATCCAACTTCCATATTCAAAGTTAAACAAACAAGTTCCATTATCCATCCAATTTCTTTTGTCAAATTAAAACAAACAATAAGTTACATTGTCCATCAATTTTCCTTTGTCAAATGAAAGCCAACAGGTTTCATTCTCCTTACAATTTCCATTGTCAAATTTAGACCAACAACTTCCCTTATCTATCCAATTACCATTGTCAAATTTAAACCAACAAGTTCCATTATACATCCAACTAGTTTTTTTGACCCGTGCAAAATGCACGGGAAGTATTTTGTTCTATAAATTTAAGACACTTATGTGTATAAATTATAATTTGGTTTAGAAGTATTTTGTCCTCATGAAGATGTGATTCTCGATTTAAAGTTTAATCTTTACAGTAGTGTATGGTGAATCGAATATTTAAAAACAACAAATTTGCATGAGAGAACAGTGTTCTTGTAAGTTCAATTTAGTAACATATAGCATTTATGGAATTGAATCTTTAAATCTATATAATATAAGAAAAGAATGATTAGCTACTATGTAAAAGTATTTTATAATACAGTAAAGCCGAATAAACGTTTACTAAAGAATACGATTTACATAAAATAAACATATAATAAAAAGTGAGTAACTTACATCAATAATCAAATTAAATCATAAGTTCCGGAACACTTCCTTATAAACAACATTACTCGTGGTATTTGATCCCCCGTGTTCCTTGTCACAAATTAGGATCTTGAGGCCTCGTTTGTTTGTTACTTTAGAAATGGCAACATAAACTGACCATGACTAAAAACTGGTCTAGGGAGATACAAACCTACCTACGATAGAGATTGACCCTGATTTTTGTTTATAGTCATTGCAAAACAAACGACCAAAGGGAACTGCCTTCTTTGAAACTTAATTGGAAATTTCCTTGCATCAGATGGAGTCAGAGTCATGCGAGGAATAAATACCTTATCCCCCACGTTACTTCCAGAAATGACTACAGCTTCAATAACGCGATTCCCAAGATGCTTAATCACCAACCTCGTACCGTTGCACAACCCAGATGTCTGGTCTATATTTCGTAACAACATAATAGGTGCACCTACCTTTAATCTTAAATGATGATTAGGTAGGCCTGAACATCTAATGGTATTTAGAAATTCAGTTGAGTAAAGTTCACTCGCTCCTAAATTGCCTTCAACATTGCTTATTGTATCTGAACTGAGATACACTTTCTCCTCTCCTGGTAAATGGGATAGTAAGTAATCATTCACCATCTCAACTATCACATGTGTTGGAGCTAAAATAACCCTTTCTTGGAAATATTTTGGCTCCCACATGTGATCCTTTAAGAAAGGATATGTGCTTTCCACAATTGCCGCTATAGGATCAGATTCCCCTTCTATGAGAGTATCATTTGACACCTTGATTTCGGCCTCGCCTTCGTTCGGCCCTCCTGTATTTCCATCTCCAACACTAAGTATCCATTATGAAAATTCTTTCACCTCTTTCAAACTTGTTTCAGAAGATCCATTTTGTAGACGCATATTTCTCGTCAGTTTCAACACCTTACATGAATCTTATAGATAAGAAGAACTTAATTAAGGCTGAGAACACGATATCTTGTCTGCTTCCTTTCGGTATTACAGGCAATATCTGCCTAAAATCACCACCGAAAACAACAACCAAACCACCAAATGGTTTGTACTTATTAGAAGGATCCACAGACTGCATGATGTCTTTCAAACTTCTATCAAGTGCTTTGAAGCAATACTTGTGCATCATTGGCGCTTCATCCCAAATAATTAGCTTTGTTTTCATGAATAGCGCAGCCAAGTCTGAACCGGTTTTGATGCCAACACATGTTAAGTTTTCACTAACATTTAACGGTATTCCAAATCTTGAATGAGCAGTTCTTCCTCTTGGAAGGAGTGATGCAATACCACTCGAGCCCACTAGCAAAAACGATTTCTCCTTTACTCCTTATTGCAGCCCAAAGAGTTTTCCAAACATAAGTCTTCCCAGTTCCTCCATAACCATAAACAAAGAATACACCACCTTGTCCTCGTGAAACAGCCATCATTATTTCATCATATACACTCCTTTGCTCGCAAGTTAAGCATGAAGAAAGTTCTTCGTGCTCTTTTCTCAAAGCTTCTTTGTCATAAGGCAGTTCGTCGAGTATGAGCTTGTTTTGACCCTCGGATGTGATCAACTCATCAGGGAAAGGCATAACACTGAATTTACGAAGGGTGCTCCCATTACTCTGTAGTCTTGCTTCAATATCAGCTAAAGCGTACATTTGTAACTGCTCATCAGTTAGATTAAGATATACAACACAAAATCCAAGTTCATATGAGTTTCCTCAAATATTATTTATACAAAGGTCTTTAATAGTCATAATAGACGTTAGTGGTATACATTTTAGATTAGATATAGATAAAGTGTGTTGTAGATGAAAATACCTTGATTTTGCATGATGGTTCGTTGTCTGTGGAGGATGTCATCTGATAGTAGATGCCAAGTCTTATGCTAAACATCTTCTGGTTTCGATAAACTACCAGATAATAGTAGCATGCAAAATAAGTTTCTAAGATATCAGCCTAACTCTCTAAAACTTGCTTCAGTTATAGCATCAACATACTCCTTGTCATCATCTAATAACCCTCTTGCATAGCAAGCTTCTTTAAAAGAATCATAACTGTCCTTATATCCTCATAACATATAGCACCTTTCACAAAATTCAGCAAGGTTCTCAAATAATACTTTTCACCAGCGCCGGGCATAACATGGTAAATCCTACCAATTGCAAAACCTCTTCTACGTGGCATCCACTCTCTTTTATCTTTCTTCCACACGAATTTAGTTGGGAACTCCATATAGCTTAGCTATCTAGCTTCATCATATTTCTTATTGCATTCCATCCAAGATAAGAACTTTGTCCTCTTAATATTTGGCCTTTCAAGGACAGATTCAACATGCGAGTCATCAGAAAACATAACCATTTGTTCATCGGGTAGATGAAAACTTAATCTTTCAACAGGAGGTGTTCTATAATGAATGTTAAACCCAAAAATCCTCCAAACAACCTCCAAGGAGAAATATACATACAATCATAATACATCTTGATCTCATTAATTTTTTTAGGATCGTCGGGATTTTGTTGATTGTGATAAGCTGCTGCAGTAACCCTATCATGCCCCTTGTTGATATATTTGAACAAATAGTTGATTGATCTTGACTGGTTGCACCATTCTACATTAATGTGTGCACGATACTTAAGAAGCAAATATGGATTGTATGGAACCACAAATCGGTTATCTAAATGAACACCATTTTTATCCACCTTTGCTCCAGTATCTCTTCTTGTATAGACTGGGTACCCTTCTTCGTCAATCTTTGTCCGCTCATTAAACTTTTTTGGAAAATGTTTGGAGCATTTTTTATCCACCATACACGGTGCATTCGGGTTAGCATTACCACGGGGACCATGTATCATCAACTCAGTCACTACTTCGTACAATTCAGGAATATCTTCTTTATCTGGCAACTCATCACATATTATCTTGTCGATGTCCTCTGCGTTGGCAAATTTATCATCACGATGAAGGAACACGAGTATATGTGTGTGAGGCAGACCGCGCTTTTGAAATTCGACGGTATACACAACTGCAAACATTATGTAAATTTTAACAATAGGTTGAACTCATATATTAAAAAAGCAAACACATATAACTTTATAAATAGAAATGATACGTTAAATTTGAAACATCATAAATATTAATGAAATGATATATGCTTACCAGCTCTTACTCTTCCAAAAATCTTTCGCTCTTTCAAATCATTCACCAGCTTGTCAAGTTTGATCTTAAAAACGCGACAAACAATATCTGGTCTATCTTCAGGCCTCAGACCCATCTTTTTCACAAATCTTGTGATCTCGAGCCATTTAGGATTGCATGTAAATGTTATAAATAAATCTGGATAACCATACCACCTAAAAATTGCCATTGCATCTTAGTAATTTTCTCTCATGTAACTATGACCTCCGGTGAATGAGGCTGGTAAAACTACACGACTATTAGTAGATACACCATTATTGTCTCCTCTGTCAATCGCATTCTTCAAATTCTTGACATTATCAGCTCTCAATGCTTGTTGATTATTTCTAATGAAAGACAACCTTTCTGCCTCCATCATTGTGCAACCATCAACTAAAGATTGTTGATAAAGCCTTCTAGAAAGTAAGATTGTTAAAAATTCAATGCGGCAATCTTGAATCCGATAAGCAAAGAACTCTCTCATGGTAAGCCTATCCCTTTTCTTAGACGCAGTATCCGAAGGAGACTTATCCCCATGCATAACATCTACCCTATAACCATCTTCACCATACGGAAATAACAAAGGGTACTGCATTGGAAGGTAGGATGGATGAAGCTCATATATTTGTTTTTATTTGCCATTTTGTATTTCCACAACTATATCCCTTTAATCACCAGTATCAACATTTCCAACAATAAGTGCAGCAACTTCAAAAGTTATTGGGAGGTTGTAAGTCCTTCCATCGGAATCCCTTCGTCCAATAAGTTTCAACCGGACATTACTGCATGTACTTGAACAAAAGCGATCCCTTGCCATCCTAAATTTTTTTGCAAGAGCATTATGTTCATCCACCATATTCTGAATCTCCGATATAATTGGGTCTTCAAATTTTTTCGGATTTGTAACACTACAAATAATATATAGTTTAGATGCATAATAGATTCGTAATTCATCGGAATGCAAATAGGTGTAGAAAAACAAATATGCTCATTACCAAGCAACCTTTTTTCTATTGGCAATCTCATACTCGGTGTCATAGATGTATAGCAGAGAAAATTTTGGACGTTGTCCTTCGTTGGGTAATAAACTCCCAATCAAATGATGATTTTGTCCACTTATTTTGTAATTATAAGGTCCGTGTCCCTGGTTGATTGATGTCTGTAGTTTACCTCCCATTGTAATATCCCAAATTTTTACAACTATTTTTATTAAGTTTGATTTTGTTATAATAAGATTTTATAAATATAAAATTATGAAAAATAAAATAAAATTATAATGATCAAATTTTTTTTATGGAAAATTCATTTTTTTATATAATACCAGATATTTACTCTTTAAATGAAAAAAAAAATTCGAAATTAGTTAAAATGAAAATCAGATTTTTGTTTGCCAAATTTTTCGTTCAAAAAGAAAAAATAGAGAGAAAAGTAAATTCTGAAAATATAACTAGAGTTGGTTTTGGGAAAGGATTGAATTTTTGAATACTTATCTTTTAGAGGATCCCTAAATTCACTTACCTATATATACCCCAAGTCACTCAAAAAAAATTCTCACGTAATTCACTTTCTTCATCTCATTGGTAAGTTCCAAATTCCAGATCTAAAAAGAACCCAGACACCGGAAAGTCGCCGGAGTATTGGCGACTGGCCGTACTTCATCTTTTCTTCTTCTTCTCTTTCCTCTGTTTTATTCGTGCGAAGGTCGAAGGAACTGAAACATTGTTCGTGGTTGCTGCTACTTTACTCTTTTCAATGTTTTATTTTGCTTTTATTTTCAATTTTTTTTAAAAAAAAAATACAACTCTCTTTTGTGCTGTAAGTTTTGAAAACCTTTTTCACTGTCAACTTGTGTTACCAATTCACGAGTCTTCGAATACCAAGTAGTGAGATTTCAAAGTTGTATTTGTTATTTTGTTACAACATGTCACGGTTTGGGGTTTATTAAATAAAAACATATATATATATATATATATATATATATATATATATATATATATATATATATATATATATATATTTATTTATTTATTGTTTTACCTTTATTCTTTCAATCTTGCAAACAATCTTAAGTTATTCTAAGTTTAACTATTAAACCTTTGTTAGTTGTTAAAGTTTTAAACTTTAGTTTTATTTTTGGAATATTATATCAAGTGACTAACTTTAGGTAATATTATTTGTTGTAGACGGAAACTTCGTAAAAGGCGAATTTTAGGTGATATTGCAATACTTGGGACGCGTTCGAGGTAATTCACAATGTCCATCAACACTTAGAATCCTGTTAGGAATTGTATGTGCTATAGATAATTGATGTAACTATGTGATTATAAGTTAAGATTGATATATATTATATGACATGAATAATGATAGTACTTGTATGATTAAAGTTATGATTATTATTATTAGTACTATTTTCTCTACGTATGATATATATATATATATATATATATATATATATATATATATATATATATATATATATATATATATATATATATATATATATATATATATATATATATGTACTAGTATGATTATTTCTATTGGACTTATTAATGTAACTATTATACCATCATATTAAAACTATACTAATGTTGTTAATGTAATTTAATGGGTACAACTGGTAAATTAATGATGTTACGAACGATTATTATAAGTTGACATTGTGACTCTATAAGGCTCCAATGATGGACGTATTAGTTATTATGAATTATGGACGTTGATTATTATAATTCTATAAAGTGATTAAGTTGGAAAAAACATTTATCGAGCTAAAGATGTTCATGTGTAGTGTTTAATGTGATATTTGATGTGTCATAACTATTAAAATCTATTAATCACGTAAAGAGGAAATATTATTGAGGAAATTATCCTGTGGACTTGGATCCTCCATAGGTGATGAACAATACTTAATTTTTATTCTGTAACAACTCATTATTGTCTTCCTCCTAATACTATTAGTGCGCGTTGCGGATACCCATTAGATTAGTGAAGGGTGTGCACACTAGGGACGTTATGCAAAACGATATTGGCCATTACTCTTAATTTATTTGGGTGACGACCTATGTTGAAGTAGGTGGTTACTGGGATTAGTCCCGGCCTACTGACGTTCAATTTCCCTATAATAATTAAATTTGATGTTGTGTGAATCATATAAACTTGAAGTAATTAAACTGGTTAAGTTTAAGTGTATTATATAGTTGTCTGTATTACGTTATATTTGTTTGTGTGATATTATAAAACTATTTTTAAAATATAACTATTATTATTTTACGGGATGGAGTTGTAATTACTTAGCTTTCGCTAATTTTTGTGTATTTATTTTTCTTTGTTCTTTCCTATTTAAATTGTGCAGGTTAGCCTGAGGAATCTTGCTTTATGGAATCAGGCTACAGTAGGTAAACTTGCTTGGGCTATTGCTCAAAAGCAAGATAACCTATGGGTGAAGTGGGTGCATGCTATTTATATCAAAGATAAAAACTGGTTGGATCTCCAATATCCAACCAATGCCAGTTGGGCCATGAAGTACATCTGCAAAGCAAAGGATGCTTGTTCCAATTCCTTTCACTCTACTAGCTGGCTAACAAGTAACACCTTCTCCATTAGTGGCACCTACAAGAGATTATGTGTGGTTAAAGAAAAGGTGCCATGGCACACCTATGTCTGGAATAGATACACTGCTCCTAAACATAGAATCATCCTCTGGCTTGCTCTGCAGGATAAACTGAAAACTAGGGAAAGACTCCATAAATTTGGGGTGAGTGATACCCCTCTCTGTGCTATCTGTGGTCATTCTGCTGAATCTATACTACATCTCTTCTTTGAATGCCCTTATAGCATGGCTTCCTATAAGGCTATGTTACAATGGATTGGTCTTAATATCAGGCAGACCAGTTTGTTTCCAAGCTTCACATGGGTCAGTAGATACTGTAAGAACAATGCTTGCTGGCCTTACTTACCATATTTGGCTTGCCAGGAATTCTTCTCTTTGGAATCATATGGTTCCTACTGTTGATCACACTGTACATATGATCAAATAGACTGTAAAGAATAGAATTAAACAAATTCTCAGTCATAAAGTTCATACTAGAGATGTTGATTGGATTACTAGCTAGTCTGTAATTACATGGTCTGTTGGCTCTTGTGAGCATGTTGTCTTGGTTGCCTTGGGTTCCTTGGGGGGTCCTTCCTAGAAGGTTCGTCCTTGGTTCCTTTTAGGCTTAGGTTGTAATATACCTTTTTGCAATACAATCTCTTCTTACTTGGCAAAACAAAACAAAAAAAGTTCACCTAGTTTAATAAATACTATAGTACTGTTATTTGGGATTGTTTAGTTTTGAATTGGTTTAAGTTAGACCACTTAGATTGGTTTATTTTGATAATTTGGATTGTAAGTTTGATTTTATATTAGTAATTAGCCTTGGATTTATTTTTAACAATAGATGCGGCGGTAACACCCTAAAGGGTTGCTCAGATATTTAAATGAAAAGTGAATGTTTTATAAAGTTTTTAAACTAAAGTTTTGGGGTGTTACAAATTGGTATCAGAGCTTAGGTTATAATAAATTAATATAAATTAGAATTTAATAAAATGTGTTAAATAATTATGAGTCTAAGGTTAAATAATATAGGAATTAAATAATAAACATTAAAATAAATCGTGAGAGTGGGATCGAAAAGGGTTTATGTGCTTTAATGTGAGAGCACTTATTTCAGGTGCTTATTAATTGTTTATTTTCTTGTCTTTATTTTTCTGTATGTGTTTAGATGGCAAGATGTCGACTCACTGCAAGAATAAAACTTATGTGCAAAACCATGTATAGATGAATAGTTGTAGTAATACCAATGCTAATGTGCAGGAATTGTATGCAAAACTATCAAGTATACACTAGATCTCGTAGGAGAACTTTTGAACAAATGGCTGAAACTCCTGAACAACTACTTGAGAGGATGAGATCTCTCGAACAACTTTCCCAACGTATGGGTTTAGTGTTGCAAACCCAATCGGGGGAATAATGGTGGAGATCGGGACCCACAAGTCGCTATGGCAAAGAAGTTAGCAACCCTTAAACCTCCAATCTTTGTAGGAAAGGAAGACCCTTTACTCTTAAAGAACTGGCTAAGAGACTTTGATAAGTTGTTTACTGCTACTGGGACACCTGAAGCTCAAAAAGTATACCAAGCTACCTTTTATTTGAGGGAGGATGCAGATACTTGGTGGGAGAGTCATGGACCTATTGTTAGAGCTCAGGAAATACAATGAGTTCACTAGATTTTACCAGGGGGGTACTATGTTTGTGCAAGAGTATGCCCAAAAGTTCAATGAGTTAATTAGCTAGATTTTGCCCTAATGTTGTGCCAGATGAGAGAGCCAAGGCTCAAAAGTTTGAGGATGGGTTAGCATTTAGGATTTAGACCAGACTTGGGGGAGCAATTTCTGCAACTTTTCAGGAGGCTTATGCTAAGGCTTCTAATATTGAGAGAATTCTGAGGCGTGAAGAGGAAGTTATGGGGAGGAATAAGAGAAAAGACCTACCTAACAACCAAAATGACTATGGGAATGATAAGAAACCTCCATATGGGGGTAGTAATAACAATAATGGGGGTAATAATCATAATAATCGTGGTGGTAATTATCAAGGGAACCGTAGCAATTACTAAGGTCAGGGGAGATCAAACCAGCAGGGACCCGTAGCCAGAACCCTACTTGTAGGAAGTGTAATAAAAGCCACCCAGGATTTACCTGCCAAGGAGACCCAATAACTTGTTATGCTTGTGGAGAGAAAGGACATAAGGCTAATCAGTGTCCCAAGCGTCAAAATAATGGACAGAATGGGAACAATGGAGGTAATAAGAATGGTTATGGACCTAGTCAGAACCAGAACAACAACAACCACCCCTATAACAATAACAACTCCCAGGGTCAAGCTTCGAATGCTCAAGGAGGGAACAACACTCAGCATAATGGTCAGAATAACAATCGAGAAAATGGAGGAAACAACAATCAGAACGGCAATGGAAATGGCGCTCGAGGCAACAATGGAAGAATCTATGTTATGAACCAGAATGAAGCAGACAACAACGCCAATGTTGTGACGGGTACTTTCCTCGTAAACTCTAACCCTGCTTACTTGCTTTTTGATTCTGGGCGTCTCATTCATTCATAGTTAGTTCCTTTGGAAGTCAGGTCTAAAACCCTCAACCTTGTGTCAAACTTTCATAACCATACCTTCAGGAGAAGTAGTTCCTTGTAGTTCCCTATACCAAGACATACCCATTACCATATTAGGATCTGATTTGCCTGCTGATCTTATTCAATTTGACTTACCCGACTTTGCTGTAATATTGGGGATGGATTGGCTTGCTAAGTATAGGGCTAGGATAGAGTGTCATACCCAAAAGGTGTCTCTTAGGGGGCCAAAGGGAAATAGAATATCCTATCAAGGAATTGTTTCTAAACCTGGAATAAGTATTGTGTCAGCCATGTCATTCAAAACCTATATTAGGAAAGGCTACCCCATCTATTTGTGCCATGTGAAAGATGTGAGTGTGGAGGATGGAGAAATATCTCAGATACCTGTGGTGAGAGAATTCCAAGATGTTTTTCCAGAAGAAATTCCAGGGATGCCACCAGTGAGAGAAATGGATTTGAAAATTGACCTAGTGCTCGGGACTGGAGCTATTTCTAAGGCACCATATAGGTGGCACCCGCAGAGATGCAAGAGTTGAAGGTATAATTAGAGGAATTATTAGAGAAAGGGTACATTAGGCCAAGTGTTTCACCTTGGGGAGCACCAGTGTTGTTTGTTGGAAAGAAAAATGGAACCTTGAGGTTGTGTATTGATTACAGAGAGTTGAATAATGTGACAATAAAGAATAAGTACCCATTGCCTAGGATTGAGGATTTATTTGATCAACTTAAGGGTGATGGAATTTTCTCTAAGATTAATTTGAGGTCTGGGTATCACCAATTGAGAATTGCGGAGGAAGATATACCAAAGACGGCATTTCGTACGAGGTATGGGCATTATGAGTTCACAGTGATGCCATTTGGACTTACTAATGCACCTGCAGCATTTATGGACCTTATGAATAGGACATTTCAGCCGTACTTGGATAGATTTGTGGTGGTGTTCATTGATGATATATTAGTGTATTCGAAGGACAAAGAAGAGCATGAAGGTCATTTAAGGAAAGTTTTGGAGATACTTCGAGAGAAAAAGTTGTATGCTAAGTTATCCAAATTTGAGTTTTGGCTTGAGAAAGTAGCGATTTTGGGTCATGTGATTTCAAAGGAAGACGTTGCTGTAGATCCATCAAAGATACAAGCAGTGACAGAATGGGCACGACCTAGTAATGTAACAGAGATTAGAAGTTTCTTAGGACTTGCTGGCTACTATAGGAGATTTATGCGAGATTTTTCAAAAGTAGCTCAACCTTTGACAAATTTGATGAAGAAAACAACTCAATTTCAGTGGGATGAGAAGTGTGAGAAAGCTTTCCAATAATTGAAGCAGATACTTACTTCAGCATCAGTTTTAACGTTACCATCTAGATTAGAAGTTTTTGAGGTGTATAGTGACGCTTCTAAGAATGGGTTAGGATGTGTATTGATGCAACATGGTAAGGTGGTAGCATATGCTTCGAGACAACTTAAGCCTTATGAACAGAATTACCCTACTCATGATTTAGAGTTAGCTACTGTAGTGTTTACATTGAAGATTTGAAGAGCGGACGGGTTAAAGTTGGGGGTATTCTGATCCATTTTTCCTTGTTGATATAGTGTTACTTTTGAATATTTCTATAAATCAATTGTTTAGATAGTCTTTAGAAAAGCTCCTCTGGGTTGGAATCATGGTTGATCGATGCAAATTGCAATATCCTAAATTCCTAATATACCGACTATATATACAGTAATACAGAGTAAAACAATCGCCAAAGTTTGTGATTATCGACTATATATTAATTTTTCTTTCTTACACCTCCCTCATATCCAATTTTTACTCCCAATCAGTGGTCAACAATTTTCGGTCAAATACTATCTCCTATTTTTAGTTTTTTTAACCAGGCCCCTTTATTTTCTCTCCTCCTGATGTCTAGATTTTTCTCTATCCTATTTGTTTATTGCTTCCTCTGTTTATCTCTTTGATTGCTGAGCAGATACCTCATCCCCCTTATATACTACCATTCATCTAGCCTCAAGGCCTAGCAACCACCCTTATATGCCACTACTTATTGCTCTCAGTCAGTGGCTCATCCAGAATAACATAATAGAGGATGCAAAATATTTTTTTTGATTTTTATAATAGGCGTAAATGGTCCAATTTTGCACAAAAAATACAAATTTTGTTTGAAAAATACTGGAGATCAAATATTAAGTGGGGTCGAATAGCCCCACAACTCAAAGGGTAGCTCTGACCCTACTTTCAGCTAAGTCATTGTGACTAGAAATGATCAAACAAAGGGATCGATGACAATTAAGTCCAAATCCAATCTGAGTCCAACTCGATCAGACAAATCCATTTCGAATCTGAATCTTATAAAAGGTGGAGCTTAAGTAAATTCGACTAACCCAACTAGAAAACAATCACTTTTTTTTTTTGATAAATAACTAGAAAACAATCACTACTACCACCTCATTATCTTATAGACAAAATTTACATTACAATACTAGCTAGAAGCCATACATACTACACTAGCCTTCCTACAATTCCTCCTTTTATTATTTACTCTTCCTAATCTACTATTCTTCTTTGTATTACTCATTTATGAGTTTATTATATATAGTGAGAGTTTTTTTGTATTATTAACTCTAATAAATATTTAGGGTTCTTGTACTCTCCTATTTTACATATAGTGGCTTTTCGGGAACTCGTCGTCCGTGGAATTTTTGCCTCTATTTGAGGATTTTTCCCACAGTTAAATATTGTGTGTGTCCATCTTTTACTACTTTTCTTGCCATATTTCCAACACTATTTATTTTTCTCAATCTCTATATCTTTAATTTGCTTCCACTATGAACTCATAACCCTAACAAGTGGTATCATAGCCAAGGTTGTATAGAGTGTTAAAATTACAGATGTCTTCAATAACGAAGTTCGAGATTGAGAAGTTTGATGGCATGGTCAGTTTCAGCATCTGGAGAGTCCAGATGAAGATCATTCTGGCCCAAAACAGATTAAAATTAAACGGGCACTTGATGGCAAGTAGAAAAAGTCATCTACTATGACCGATTGAGCAATGGCAAGAGTTGGATGAAAGCTAAGCTTAAATCCAGTAGTTCAGCCAGCAGCTCTACAAACAGTCAAGTAACTTTAGTTAAAGAATTTACTTTCGGGAAGGACAAGTTATATAGTGTCAGTCTTGATAAGGGTTTTAGACCCCTCAAGGGAATGGCACTAGATCAGATTCTTTTTGCAGTATCTGTCAATTACACGGGATAAGCAATCAGCTAAATTATTGTTCTTACCCTTGATATGTTTGAAGTTTATCTGATATCCCTTTCCTGCGATTAAGTCTTGGAAGTTAATCCATCTCTTATTATTTACCTTCTTGCTGTTTTCACTTTTTATGAATTTTACTATGGCTTCGGAGTCTGTTCTAACTGTGATTTCTCTATCTAGATGTATTTTAATTTTTTCTAAGGCATTTATAATAGCCTGTATTTCATAGTCTATGGATGACCAATTTGTGCTAGTTCTAAAATTTCCACTAGCATACCCTGCTAGTTTTTCTTGTTTTTAAAGTCGTATTTAGTGGGTTTAGTAATTAGAACTGCTCCCCATCCTTCTTTGCTACCATATGTTTCTATTATTATATAATCTGTACTTAGAGGGAGTTCTAATGGCTTTAATTTTGTAACTTGCTCTTTAATTCCTTGTACTAAAGCTATATCCTCCTGATTAATTTTTTACCATTCTTTGATATTTTACCATATAATGGTCCAACCAATTTTGACAGATTAGGAATAAATTTCCTAGCATAATTTAATAATCCTAGGAAGGCTTGTAGCTATTTCTTGTCTTCCATTTTATCTGGGAATTCCAGGATCTTTTTGGCTATATGGTCTTGAAGCTGTATTTTCCCATTACTAATTTCTAATCCTAAAAACTGGATATTCTTTTTAAATAATTCCATTTTAGAATCTGCTACTACTATTCCTTCTCTTTCTATAACTTTGAAGACTTCTTCTAAGTGTCTGATGTGTTCCTGCAAAGATCTTGAAGCAACTAAAATGTCATCAATATAAACTAAACAATAATCAAATTTCCCAAATAAACTATCCATAAATCTCTGGAAAACTACTGGTGCATTCTTTAAACCAAAAGACAATACTTTCCATTGAAAGTGTCCTTCGCTGCATATAAAAGCTGTCCATGGCTTAAATGCCTCTGTTAATTTAAGTTGATTATATCCTGATTTTAGATCAAATTTGCTAAAGATATTCTTATTTTGAATGAGGTTTATAAGAGTATCCGTCATCTATTATGTTATCATTCAACCTTTTATAATTATAGACTATTCTGGCTTTTCCTCTTTTTAATTCACTATGATTTTGTACTATGAAAGCCGCGCTTTTATGTGGACTGTTGGATTTTTCTATTAATCCTGCTTCTAATAATTCTCCTATTTGTTTTTAAATTCTTCTTTCTCCTTTGGAGAGCAGTCTATGTTAGTTATTGTAATAGTAATATCTGGATTCTTAATTTTCTAATCTACTATAACCTTAACTTTACATTTACTAATGTTATTTGCTATTAACCCTTTGGTCCTTAATCTCTGAACTATTGGATAAAGTGGTAGCTTATTATGAGCTATTCCTTTTTCTAATTCCCTAAATTCTTCATATTGAAAGAGACTTAGGGCTTCTGTTTCTGAACACAATAGCTCAGGCTTTCAGTAATGCCTTCTGGAACTTGTTCTTTTGTTTTGTAAAAAAGACTGTCTACCATACCATGATCCATGAACTCAAGGATCTCTCTTCTGCTTAAATTCGTCTCACAGAGCCTAATATTGGCTTTTAAGAGACCTGTGTAAATAATGTTAGTCTGATCAATATCCATATCCAGAATGGTTTGGATATCTTGCACTACCTCGACTCCTGTTATGTACCTGCCTTCCACTGGCTCTTTAAAACTAATTTCCACTAGTTTTCTTTGTAGTCTGATCATGTTCTGTAAAAAAGCTTTCTGTACATTTTTCTGCTATATACTCAATGACATGATCACCACCTTGTCTGTTGGCTAGGGGTTTCAAGGTTTCCCTAGTTTTTAGCTTTAATCTAGCTGGTAAATTATGGCAAGGTCTGTTTTTGGTTAAATTGCAATTTTTAAAAGAAGGACGATACTTCAAGATATGGGGACCTATGGATGTAAAACTTAACATCCCTCCATATGGAACTCTGATACGCTCAAGTTATACGACGTTTTAGTGATATTTGAGGTGCACTTTGCTAAGGGTTTGATTGTAATTGCTAACATTCGTGTTTTATTTAGCCTTTAGCGGAAATTCGGAGCTTTGCAAGATAATTTGTGTTAACGCCATGTATTCCGAGCTTTCAAGATGAAATGGATTTGAATGATGTTTGATTGAAGTGTCTTTGGAGAGCTTGGGAGATTTGGCATCGTACCATAATGGGCAATCATCGGAAGCTCTAAGCACCAAGCATGCGCGTAACTTCGACCACCTACACACTCACGTCAACCAAGCAACGACTAGCGTCATCGCCCACCAGCGGCAGAATACCATCGCACGCAAGCTCGCATGGCCCGGCACTCGCACGGCCCGCGCGCAAATTCCAGCCAGCCAGCTGCCCGGCCAAGGCGCTCGCGACTCGCGAGCTTACTCGCACCTCGCGAGCAAGCATGCCCTCGCGACTCGCGAGGAACTTCGCGACTCGCGACCCTTGTCCAGGCCATTTTGTGCGGTTTGGCAGTGCGATCTTCGCGACTCGCGATCAGTGGCGCGACTCGCGACGCTTAAGTCGGTTTGGGGCCACGATTTTGTGCGGGGTTTAAAAGCTCCTAAAACCTAATATTTGGGGGAGACGAAGAGAAGTACGAAGAGGAGAGCTGAAATGTAGATCTTGGAGTGGCAAGCTTGAGGGGAGAGCTCCTCTCCTCATCCTTCCTTCTTCATGATTCTCTTTTCATCTTTCCTTCTTCGTTCCTCTTTGTTCTTCATTTCTCTTTTCTTTGTTTTTCATTTCTTAGTTTTAGTTTTCAATTCTTAGTTTAGTTTTTAGGGATTTCAATTATGGATTTGGTTTTTGCTATCGGATTGTAGCTTGAATCGTTTCTTGGATCAATTAACATGAAGCTTCAACCGTTATTGTGAGATCTTTCCTCTCTTTCTCTTTTCCTTGATTATGGTTCAATTTCTATGCTTGCTTTCCATGATTATTGCATAATTATGCTAGGAACGTTACTAGTTTGATTGTGTGATTAATCTAATGCTAGATTTAAGAATAGAATCGGATTGTTTTATTCTTTTATCAATTGGTAGCAAACTAGGGAGTAATTTAGATGCTGATCTTCTTGGTTATTTCTTAGGGAAATTGAATCAACCGTTGAATGTTTATCGCGTGTATGACATTAGCGGTGTCTATTGGTTCTCTCGTGTTTATTGCTTGCTATTGGATTGAACTTAGACGCAGATCGGACTAGGTTATCCTTTAGTTAGGGTTTTATAGTCACGCTGATCGTGCTATTCAACTAAGAATAAGGAGAACACGAGATTAATTCTCGACAATAGATAATTATGGAAATAATTAGAGTGGAGGTTCGAGGATCGATAATGAATTGAAGTGGATGTTAATCGGATTCAAGATCTTTCCATAATTGATTTCTCATTTTATTTACTTGCTAGTTAGTTTTAGTTTGTTTATAATATACTTGAAACCCCCCTTTGTAATTATAATTAGGTTTCTCGGCCCTTAGCTTAATCTAGGTTTCGAATCACGCCGAGTACTAAACTCGTCCCCTGTTTCCCTGTGGATACGACCCCTACTTCCACTATACTACCTTAGTGTAGAAGAGAATAGGAGAAATTTTATCTTTGGCCGGGTGCGGTGCACACAACGACACCATCCGCGCCCGCCCAAATTTTGGCGCCGTTGCCGGGGAAACGGTGTTACTTGTTTGTATTTTGCGTGATTTTTGGATGGTATTGCTTGTGCTCTTTGTTTTTGATTGGCCACTCATATAAAGAATTCCCTTTTTGTTTGAGTTTCTAGTTTTCATCTTCCATTGAGCTCTATGTATTTCACTTTCGTATTTTGGACAAGAAGCATGGAACTTGTTGCTTAAACTATCTTGGGAATGATTGATTGAAGCTTTTGACGGCTTATTGTTTGGTTATTGTCTAGCTTTAATTATTGATATTAATGGTCATGACTTGGATTAGCTAGGAGTACTACTAGTTGATGTTTGTTGTTGACTTAATGCTAGGTTTTGGATATAATCTGATGTTATATGCTCAACCATGATGTAGTAAGCTAGGCACTAACAATGCATTGCAAGAGTTCTTCTCAATCAATTTTGCAGGTATTTGAAGTGGAGATTGACATGGAACCACCATTGTCACACATGGAGCACAACCTAATGATTGAGCTTAAGGTATTAAGTCGAGCTAACGACTTTAAACAACAGCGCTTCTCGGGAGGCAACCCGATACCCTTTTTATTTTCTTTCTTTTCCTTTATTTCTCATCAAATTTCCACCACCACATCAAATTTTCTTCCACCCACCGCCCACCCACTCAAAAGAACCACAACAAATCTTAATCCACTTTGAGCCCAAGTCCACAAAAGAAAACCCGTTGGGAGGAGTTCAATAGCTAGGAGTTGGTAACACTAGAGGAGTGAGATTGTTGTATCTTTTCGATCTCTTGAGCTAGGTGTCAATCTCAAAAAATTTATAACTTTTGAATTTGCCATTTGTTTGAGTGATTTGAGGGAGAGGGTTGTGAGTTGATTTCGGAGATTTGAGTTGGTGTTGTTAAGAAATTTGAGTTTGACGGATTGTTTGGTCATGAGTTTTGAGCATTCGATCTTCGATTTACCCGATTTTCGATTTTCTCCCTCCATTTTCAGTTTACTTTTTCTTCTAATTGTCGTCACATTGAGGACAATGTGTAGTTTAAGTAGGGGGGAGGGTATTCTCATTCTCATGTATCTATGTTGTATTTATGTTGTATTTATTTCAATTTGAAAAAAAAAAATGAAAAAAAAAATGAAAATGAAAAAATATAAAAAAAAAACAATGAAAATGAATCCCGCTGAGTTGAAAACCCGCAAGGGCGGGCGACTCGGGCAAAAATGGGGGCCCGGATAGGTTGAAAACCCGAAAGGGCAACCTATGCAAAAAAGTGGCTTATATTGAGCGGGTAAGATGGTGAGATGAAAAAAGAAATGTGAGAAGCTAGGATGAAAACCCGAAAGGGCTCCTAGGCAAAATGAGAGATTAAGAGAGAATTATGTATTTTGAAGACTCATTTGCCGGAGATTTGTTTTGGCTTTCACTTTCTTTTGATTGTTTGTTTTTGGGAGTAAGCATGGAATTTATCCCTTTTTGTCTTTGATTCCATGGCTTGCTATTTTAAGTTAGTTGTTGTAGTAGTAGTTTATCTTTTGAGGTTTTAGGCGAGTTGTCATTTTGATTGTGGCGTTGGAGTGAGTTCAATTCCTTTGAGATCCTTCAGGATTTGAGCTCACATTTTGGTTGTCGTTTGGTGATTATTGTTGTCGCGTCTTTGTATTTTTCAGGTGAGCTCGAATCTAAGTGTGGGGGAATCATCGTCCCTTACGTTTAGGTTTTTGAGCGGATGTTGTTAAGATGTGATGATGATGATGTAGTAGATGGGGAGTGTAGGTTGGTGTCGTTAGCTTGAGTGATGATTTATTTGGTGATTCTCACTTTTGAGTTTACTCGAGGTCGAGTAAAGTTCAAGTGTGGGGGTATTTGATACGCTCAAGTTATACGACGTTTTAGTGATATTTGAGGTGCACTTTGCTAAGGGTTTGATTGTAATTGTTAACATTCGTATTTTATTTAGCCTTTAGCGGAAATTCGGAGCTTTGCAAGATAATTTGTGTTAACGCCATGTATTCCGAGCTTTCAAGATGAAATGGATTTGAATGATGTTTGATTGAAGTGTCTTTGGAGAGCTTGGGAGATTTGGCATCGTACCATAATGGGCAATCATCGGAAGCTCTAAGCACCAAGCATGCGCGTAACTTCGACCACCTACACAGCTCACGTCAACCAAGCAGCAGCTAGCGTCATCGCACGCAAGCTCGCACAGCCCAGCACTCGCACGGCCCGGCGCACACGGCCAAGACGCTGCCCGGCCACAATAAGCTCGCGACTCGCGAGCTTACTCGCACCTCGCGAGCAGCATGCCCTCGCGACTCGCGACCCTTGTCCAGGCCATTTTGTGCGGTTTGGCAGTGCGATCTTCGCGACTCGCGATCAGTGGCGCGACTCGCGACGCTTAAGTCGGTTTGGGGCCACGATTTTGTGCGGGGTTTAAAAGCTCCTAAAACCTAATTTTTGGGGGAGACGAAGAGAAGTACGAAGAGGAGAGCTGAAATGTAGATCTTGGAGTGGCAAGCTTGAGGGGAGAGCTCCTCTCCTCATCCTTCCTTCTTCATGATTCTCTTTTCATCTTTCCTTCTTCGTTCCTCTTTGTTCTTCATTTCTCTTTTCTTTGTTTTTCATTTCTTAGTTTTAGTTTTCAATTCTTAGTTTAGTTTTTAGGGATTTCAATTATGGATTTGGTTTTTGCTATCGGATTGTAGCTTGAACTGTTCTTGGATCAATTAACATGAAGCTTCAACCGTTATTGTGAGATCTTTCCTCTCTTTCTCTTTTCCTTGATTATGGTTCAATTTCTATGCTTGCTTTCCATGATTATTGCATAATTATGCTAGGAACGTTACTAGTTTGATTGTGTGATTAATCTAATGCTAGATTTAAGAATAGAATCGGATTATTTTATTCTTTTATCAATTGGTAGCAAACTAGGGAGTAATTTAGATGCTGATCTTCTTGGTTATTTCTTAAGGAAATTGAATCAACTGTTGAATGTTTATCGCGTGTATGACATTAGCAGGTCTATTGGTTCTCTGTGTTTATTGCTGCTATTGGATTGAACTTAGACGCAGATCGGACTAGGTTATCCTTTAGTTAGGGTTTTATAGTCACGCTGATCGTGCTATTCAACTAAGAATAAGGAGAACACGAGATTAATTCTCGACAATAGATAATTATGGAAATAATTAGAGTGGAGGTTCGAGGATCGATAATGAATTGAAGTGGATGTTAATCGGATTCAAGATCTTTCCATAATTGATTTCTCATTTTATTTACTTGCTAGTTAGTTTTAGTTTGTTTATAATATACTTGAAACCCCCCTTTGTAATTATAATTAGGTTTCTCGGCCCTTAGCTTAATCTAGGTTTCGAATCACGCTGAGTACTAAACTCGTCCCTGTTTCCCTGTGGATACGACCCCTACTTCCACTATACTACCTTAGTGTAGAAGAGAATAGGAGAAATTTTATCTTTGGCCGGGTGCGGTGCACACAACGACACCATCCGCGCCCGCCCAAACTCCATTATTAAACGAAGATGTTGCAAAACTAATCAGCAGCGAAGACGGTGACGCCAGCATTGATTTACAAGGGCGGGACCCCTACGACTAGAAACAGTCAACAGATAAGAAAGCAAGTGATGATTCATCACCTGCTTTTACTACTGTCCATTACTTTAAGTGATTTACTTTTAGAAAAGGAGTTCTTATCTTGTAAAAAGGTTAGTGGTGAGTCACCACCAAACCTTTAGCATTATTTCTTTCATTTCTTGCCGTTACTTTTAAAATAGTAATGATCTACTTTAGAAAAGTAGATTATTTTCTGTATTATAAAAACCTACGCTTACTTCAGTTTACAGATAGGAGATTTAGAAAGAGAGAGAGTAATAAGAAGAGAGAGAGTAATAAGAAGGTGAGAATATCAAAGAGTTCCCTAATAGTCATGTAAAAATTTATGTAAAAAATATCTATAAAAATATTTTCTTCCATGTCTTTTAAGTTTCCCTTTCTTATAGCTGAGTAGCTTCAAGTAATTATTTTTCTAAACACAATAATCAAACACAAACTTCCGCGGGAAGGTTACGGCCTTTCAAGTTGGTATCAGAGCAAGGTTTCAAAGATTTATCTTAGGTGAGTACGAGGCCTCTGAGTTCTATCTATTGAAGACGGAAGGGAATAGTACGCCGTGTTAAGGTAGTTCCATGCAGTAGGCTCATCAACATGTATAATCTTTGAATATCTGAATTTAATTCCAGTTTAAATTTTGTGTGGTGTGTCATGTAAGATTTTCACTGATCATAAAAGTTTGAAGTATATATTTACTCAGAATGAGACAGAGGCGATGTCTTAAACTAATTAAGGATTATGATTTGGAGATATTATATCATGAGGGTAAAGCGAATAAAGTTGCTGATGCGTTGAGTAGGAAGACTAGTCATACGATGAACATGATGGTGTTATCTTAGAGATTGTGTGAAGAACTCTGGAGAATGAGCTTAGAAGTCATGGAGCAAGGGCAAGTGGAAGCTCAATTGAATGCATTTTGTGTGCAACCCACTTTATTCGATGAGATTTGAGGAAAACAAGTCAGTGATGAGTGGATGCTGAAGATTAAGAAAATGAAGGAAGATGGAGTTGCCACCGAGTTTGACATCGATGAGAATGGTGTTGTGAGGTAAAAGGGAAGATGGTGTGTTCCTAAGGATGAGGAGTTGAAAAGAAAGATTTTAGAGGAAGCTCATAATACGCTATATTCTGTGCATCCTGGAGGAGATAAGCTCTATAAGGATTTGAAGCAACATTTTTGGTGGAAAAACATGAAGCGTGAAGTTGCCGAGTTTGTTGCAAAGTGTTTGACGTGTCAGAAAGTGAAGATTCAACATATGAGACCTGGTGGAATGATGCAACCTTTAGAAGTGTCGAGTTGGAAATGGGAGTCTATTTCAATGGATTTTGTAATAGGATTACCCCTTAATAAGTCAGCGAAGAATGCCATATGGGTTATAGTGGATCGTCTGACAAAGTCGGCCAGGTTTATAGCAATGAAAAATACTTGGAGTTTGCAGCAATTGGCTAGTGCATATGTGAGAGAGGTTGTGAGACTGCATGGAGTACCCAAGGATATTGTTTCAGATAGAGACTCAAGATTTTTGTCCAAGTTCTGGGATAAGTTACAACAAGCATTTGGGACATTGCTCAAGTTTAGTACAGCTTTTTACCCTGCGACAGATGGGCAGACAGAGCGAACAATTCAAACTTTGGAGGATATGTTGAGAGCATGCGTGATAGACTTTGGAGGATCTTGGGATGATTATTTGCCAACTATAGAGTTTTCGTATAACAACAGTTTTCACTCAAGCATAAAGATGGCACCTTATGAAGCATTGTATAGGCGGAAATGACGGTGTCCTTTGTGTTGGAGTGACATAAGTCAGACGATGACTTTAGCGCCAAAGATGATTGAAGAAACAACGAAGTAGGTTAGGCTTATTCAGGAGCACATGAGGGCAGCTAAAGACCGACAAAAGGCTTACACAGATTAGAATAGAAGGGAGATGGAATTTGAGGTTGGAGAGAAGGCTTTGCTGAAAGTGTCACCAAAAAAGGGGTCATGAGATTTGGTAGGAAAGGGAAGTTGAGTCCGCGTTACATTGGACCATATGAGATCTTGGAACGAATTGGTGAAGTAGCCTATAGATTAGCCTTACCAATGGAGTTAGCCAATGTCCATAATGTCTTTCATGTGTCTCAACTTCGAAAATATGTCCATAATCCTACCCATATCATTCAACCTGAAACCATTGAACTAGATGAGACCTTATCCTTTGAACAACGCCCAGTTAGGATCCTTGATACCAAAACGAGAAGTACCTGGAACAAGGCGGTAAAATTAGTCAAGGTATTATGGTCAAGTCAAACTTCTGAAGAGGCTACATGGGAAGCCGAAGATGATATGAAAAACCGTTATCCCGAACTTTTTCAGCAGGTACGCTTGAGTTTCTGGGACGAAACTCTTTAAGGGGGTAGAATGTGATACTAACTTTTTATTTTCGTATTAGTAGCAAGAGCTAACATTAAAGTTCGAGGACGAAATTTCTTTTAAGGGGGAGTAGATGTAATATCGCAAATTTTTACAACTATTTTTATTAAGTTTGATTTTATTATAATAAGATTTTCTAAATATAAAATTCTGAAAAATAAAATTAAATTATAATGATCAGATTTTTTTTATGGAAAATTCATATTTTTTATATTATACCAGATATTTACTCTTTAAAAGAATTTTTTTTTTCAAAATTAGGTAATATGAAAATCAGATTTTTGTTTGTCAGATTTTTCGTTCAAAAAGAAAAAATTGAGAGAAAAGTAAATTCTGAAAATATAACTAGAGTTGGTTTTGGGAAAGGATTGGATTATTGAATACTTATCTTTTAGAGGAACCCTAAATTCACTTACCTATATATACCCCAAGTCACTCAAAAAAATTCTCACGTAATTCACTTTCTTCATCTCATTGGTAAGTTCCAAATTCCAAATCTAAAAAGAACCCAGACACCGGAAAGTCGCCAAAGTATTGGCGATTGGTCGGACTTCTTCTTTTCTTCTTCTATTTCCTCTGTTTTATTTCGTGTGAAGGCCGAAGGAACTTAAACATTGTTCCTGGTTGCTGCTACTTTACTCTTTTCAATGTTTTATTTTGCTTTTATTTTCATTTAAAAAAAAAAAAAGAATACAACTTGCTTTTGTGCTGTAAGTTTTGAAAACCTTTTTCACTGTCAACATGTGTTACCAATTCAAGAGTCTCCGAATACCAAGTAGTGAGATTTCAAAGTTGTATTTGTTATTTTGTGACAGCATGTCACGGTTTGGGGTTTTATAAAATAAGAATATATATATATATATATATATATATATATATATATATATATATATATATATATATATATATATATATATACATACATATATATATATATACATACATATATATATATACATACATATATATATATATACATACATATATATATATATACATACATATATATATACATATATATATATATATACATATATATATATATATGTATACATATATATATATATATATATACTTGCTTCGTTCCAAAATAAGTGAAACACTTCTCTCATTTATGTGAGACCTTTTTGAGATAAGTGTTTCACTTATTTTGGAACGGAGGAAGTATATATTTACCTTTATTCTTTCAATCTTGCAAACAATCTTAAGTTATTCTAGGTTTGACTATTAAACCTTTGTTAGTTGTTAAAGTTTTAAACTTTACTTTTATTTTTGGGATATTATATCATGTGACTAACTTTAGGTAATATTATTTGTTGTAGACGGAAACTTCGTAGAAGGCGAATTTTAGGTGATATTGCAATACTTGGGACGCGTTCGAGGTAATTCACAATGTCCATCAACACTTAGAATCCCGTTAGGAATTGTATGTGCTATATGTAATTGATGTAACTATGTGATTATATGTTAAGATTGATATATATTATATGACATGAATAATGATAGTACTTGTATGACTAAAGTTATGATTATTATTATTAGTACTATTTTCTCTACGTATGACATATATATATATATATATATATATATATATATATATATATATATATATATATATATATATATATATATATATATATATATATATATATATATATGATTAATCCTGTTGGACTTATTAATGTAACTATCATACCATCATATTAAAGCTATACTAATGTTGTTAATGTAATTTAATGGATACAACTGGTGAATTAATGATGTTACGAACGATTATTATAAGTTGACATTGTGAATCTATGAGGCTCTAATGATGGACATATTGGTTATTATGAATTATGGACGTTGATTATTATAATTCAATAAAGTGATTAAGTTGGAAAAAATACTTATCGAGCTAAAGATGTTCATGTGTAGTGTTTAATGTGATATTTGATGTGTCATAACTATTAAAATCTATTAATCACGTAAAGAGGCAATATTATTGAGGGAACTATCCTGTGGACTTGGATCCTCCATAGGTGATGAACAATACTTAATTTTTATTCTGTTACAACTCTTCATTGTCTTCCTCCTAATACTATTGGTGCGCGTTGCGGATACTCATTAGATTAGTGAGGGATGTGCACACTAGGGACGTTCTGCAAAAAGATATTGGCCATTACTCTTAATTCATTTGGGTGACGACCCATGTTGAAGTAGGTGGTTATTGGGATTAGTCCCGGCCTACTGACGTTCAATTCCCTTCTAATAATTAAATTTGATGTTGTGTGAATCATATAAACTTGAAGTGATTAAATTGGTTAAGTGTATTATATAGTTGTCTGTATTACGTTATACTTGTCTGTGTGATGTTATAAAAACTATTTTTAAAATATAACTATTATTATTTTACGGGATGGAGTTGTAATTACTTAGCTTTCGCTAAATTTTTGTGTATTTGTTTTTCTTTGTTCTTTCCTATTTAAATTGTGCAGGTTGGTGAAAGGGACTACGTTGCAGGAATGAGCGCACTTATAGTTTTAAGTTCACCTAGTTTAATAAATACAATAGTACTGTTATTTGGGATTGTTTAGTTTTGAATTGATTTAAGTTAGACCACTTAGATTGGTTTATTTTGATAATTTGGATAGTAAGTTTGATTTTATATTAGTAATTAGCCTTGCATTTATTTTTAACAATAGATGCGGTGGTAACACCCTAAAGGTGTGGTCAGATATCTAAATGAAAATGAATATTTTATAATGTTTTTAAACCAAAGTTTTGGTTTTACACCCATTGATGTGAAAGAAAACATCATGTTGTATGCATGAATATTCTCAAAGAAGTGATTGCTTCTTGTATGTTTCTTCTCCAATAAATTTGCCAAGAATGGTGGCGGCCTTTGTAGGAGTGGAAGTTGGACGTTCACTTGCATACAATACAATGAGAATTTAGGCTTGTTTGTTTTATTTTGTTTATTTGACCATTCATCAAACCACATATGCGCTCCACAAAACTCACATTCCGAGGTGGGATCACAAATATCCCAATACCCTTCAAGATTTGAAAGAACTATTTATGTATATTCGTCCCTTTTTTATTTATTATATTACATTACCAATGAGTTTATAAAAACAACATTTAGATAGTAGAATTTCAACTTTTGAATATCCATCTTGTTCCCTTTCTATATATCGAATAGTTTAGATTTGAATCAATTAAGATATAAAGACTTAGGATATCAACAACTATCATATACACACCCTAAAATCTTGCTTCTGAGAAGTTGATATTTTGTCGAAATACTCTCTCTGTTTTTTTATCTTTCTCACTTTCATGTGCGCGTTTCCCAATGCACATCTTTGAACTTAAATATCTTTGATTATATATTAGTAAAAATTATAACGATTGAATATTAATAATGTACTAATTGAGATGAATCAAACAAGACCGTACATGACTATATTTTTTTCTTATAAATTGAAAAAAATTGAGAAGATTCTCTCTAACTATGAATAGTGTCAAGATTCCAAGTGAGAAGGATAAAAAAACAGAGGGAGCACATACCAGTTAAAGTATTGACATCATATTCATCGACACTCTCTTCATCATGTTGTGGATCTTGTGCATTCATACCATTGCAATTAGTCCTAGACTGTATATGACTAACTTGGCCTATTATACCACATATGAGGACGTAATTAATTATGCTACAAAAGTTGCTTTTATTAAATATTTTTTATATTAAAATTGTGTTATTGAATTTTTTTGGCAATTAGAGAATACCAATATCAATAATCCGTGCAACTGAGCTTAGTACTCTGATACTTAGAATAACACGTTTTTTGGAGTTGTACTTCGCACTCATCTGGCAGAAGCTTACCAAGTCACCTTGAGCATTCGATTTGCCTGTAATAGAATATTTTGTGGTATTAATATTTAATGTATGAATATAAACACATTTTTTGAAAGAAAATATATTATAATCTATATACTACATGTTGTTGTAGTATATATACTTCCTCCAATAGCCTTTTATGACATTATTAATCTTCTCTTCTGCCTTGCAATTCTAGCGGCAACATATTTATCTAACAAATAAATGATGTAACAACTTTATTCTTACACCAATATTTAGATAATCTTATCTTTTACTTTATACAAAAAAAGAGGGTTATGTTCTTTAAATCTCACCATTACTTATGTAAATGAGCGTGACTATGTTATTCTTTTCCACTGTGACTGATGTGCTCCATGTTAATATGAGATAAATTTTAGAAGCATATTAGAATTACACAAATATATTCAAATCATATAAATATGAAAATATATTAAAGGATACAACAATTCTAACCATTTTCCTCTAGGGTTGTGTAGTTCCTCATGCAATCGGTCATCATTGTACATGTGCTTGGTGATCCGATGTTTGTCAACACTAAAAAACATGTATGGGTTATCATAGTGAAAAGATGATACAAACTCCATTATTATACAGTAAGAGATATAGTAATCTACACATAAGTGATTACCATTTGATAGAGCACTTTCATTAGTTCCGTGCGAATTGCACAAACTCTCATTTTCTTGATGCATTGTGAACGATTTGATCTTCTTGCTCGTTTCTCAGTCATAATGATCTTCCTTCTATGTCTGGCAAGTCTCATTAATGTTTTTCTTGCGAAATGATCACTTAATTCCCCTAAAGTTTATGTAAGATAAATTATTATTTACATTCATTTCTTATTTAAATATATATGAATCTAATTAATTATAAATTAGAAAAAAAATTTGATGATTGCATTACCACTTGAAATACAACTTAGTGGAGTTTGAGGGAAGCTGAGATGATGCATATGACTATGTTGAGCGTTGCTTGAGCTCCGACCACATAAACTTTTTCGTTTACCCTTATCTATTGATCCTGGTTGTCCTAATAACATCACATTAAAAAATGTTTCTTCAAAGTTTAAGTGAAAGAAACTATAATAATATACCCGCGTTTCCTTTTTTTTTTAGTAAAATGAATATAATTTTAAATCAGAAAAAAGACTTAGATGATTGCATTACCGCTTGAAATACAATTGAGTGTGTTTTGAGGGGAGTTGAGATGATACATATAACCATGCTAAGGGTAGTTTGAAATCTGACCACATACCCTTTTTGGTTCATTGATCCCGTTTGTCCTAATAACATCGACATGAAAAATGTTTCATAATAAAACTTATGAAAGTTTATAAATGATAAAAATCATTGCAATTGGGTAAAATATTTTGAATAACCATTAGATATATCACTCAAAGGACTTTGCCGAATCGAGAAGATATTTGTACCTAATGATGGAAATGTAGACAACTGATCATAATTGTCTGTACATTAAGTATAAAAAAAATAAAAGTTAGTTGGACAATTATATATATCTCTATTATATAACAGAAGGGGTGAGCTATGGTGTCCCCCTATTATAGGTGTTGCTGCAATTTATTGTCAAGATATTGTAGAGTAGAGAGATATAAAGTATATCACAACAAATAAATCATACTATCATTTTCACAATTTCTAAGATATGTATTGATAAATATTATAATAGTTCGAATCCCCTTTTATCGCCCCTTTTTTATTTGTCTATCTCTTTCTAGTTTTTTCATTTTTTCTGTCTTTCTAGATTCTTCCTTCTTCTACATCTCTAAAATGAAATTGCTCAAATCAGATAATTATTCGAATCCCCTTTTTTGTTTCTCTATCTCTTTCTATAGTGGATAGTGAAACCAAATAAAATGTATCATTTAAAAAGAAACAACCATTTTTAAAAAATGTAGCAATAAAAAAGGGAGTAAATTAGATGGCTACTTTATGCTCCTATCTCTTTTCTTGAATTTAGTTGATTTAGTCTATTATAAAATGTTTTTGTATGACGTCTCACCTAAAACTTACATGTTCCTCCGATGTCATTGAACTACCACAGAAGAACATCGTACTTTATACTACCTCCGTTTTTCTAATGGGCACGCTTTCCCTTTTTGGTTTTTTTAATTGTTACTCTTTCACTTTTTCGTATATCATAACCTATCACATCAACTTTTTATACTTTTCTACCTCATATATCCATCACCCATTTTAATAATTAGGCTGAATGTTTTAATAATTTTGAAATAAGAGCACGGAACAATAATTTTAATTTTAATTTTGTGCATACTATGGAGAGTTAAAACTAATATACATAGTGGTTTATATTGGTTTGATTACCTTATATTATCGGGTAACTATATCAAATTGACAGATTTAGGGGGATTTGATTTTTTATTTTAGGAATTTTTTTTATGACTGTGCATTTGACTCCTAATTTTTTGCCTTGATTCAGATTATGCTTGATTGGACTTCCTTATTTATCTTCAACTCTTACCAAAGCTGCTGGTCTAATTTAGTAAATGCAGACCTTCTATGATTCTATTAGTACGCCAAACATGGGTCTATTTTACCAAAGGCATGACACATCATTAATATTTAAGTTTGAAGTTTATACAAAGGCTTGACACCTCAACATTTTTCAACATAGTCACGACACCTAAGCAAATCCTTATGGCTTTATAGTATTAGATAGATTTCCATTATCAAATACACATAACTTTTTTTTGCAATTATAATCAAAACAATACACATAGTTTAAGCTCCATTGTCAAAGGTACTCTAAATTAGCTACCTAAAAACCTAATTTCATTTATACATAAACATGGTAGCTACTTAAACACAAGAACCAAGCCATAACTCAAGCTCAATTGTCAAAAGTACTCCAATTTCCCTATCTAATAACATAATTGAATTGACACATAAACGTGGTTACTTACTTTTGCCTCCCCAACAAGCTCACACTACCAACTTAATTCTAAGGCGAGTCGAAATTCACCACTCCAACTACTCTTCCGACGAGGGCAACCGTTTCACGCCGCTTAGTTCACAATTTAGGGGGGGAGTTCGGACACGAAAGAGAGCAGGGGGGAAGAAGAAGAGAATTGAGAAAAGAGAGGTTGTATTTTTTTTACCTACTGTTACTTTTCGTTGGTCAACTCGTGTTTTTCTTTAAAAAATTACCATAAACTACAGTTAACTGGCTTGATTGGAAGTTATATTTTTTATTACAAATATATGGGCCCCACTACCTTTGTTTACCACTAAATGGTTCGGCCTAACTGAGAGACTGTTGGCATCTCATCATGAGATGCCAAAATGGCATCTCATCATGAGATGCCAAAATGGCATCTCATTGGTATATCAATTATCAATACCAAAGTAACTCACATTGGTACCAAAGTAAAGTATAAGTTGATACCAAAGTTTACTTACACTTTAGTACAAATTAAGTGTTACATTGGTATTGGTACCAATTTTACAGAGCTTTGGTATAAGTTGGCACCAAAGTTTACTTACATTTTGGTACCAAGTAAAAGTTAATTTGGTATTGGTACCAATTTAATGAGCTTTGGCACCAGCTTATACTTACTTTGGTACCTCCAGCTTATTAAATTACTTTTGTATCCCTGTGCGATGCCATTTTGGCATCTCATGATGGAGGAGTGATAAAACACTAACTGTTAGTGGTTTCATAACCCCTAACAAAAGAGGGATGGCATCGGGGCGGTCAAGTAGGAGACCCGCCCCCATCCCCGCCCTAGGGATGGGTCTAGGTTTGGCGGGGATGGGGATGAAAATCGTACCGGTAATGGGTGGTGGAGCGGGTGTGGATTTTATGCTATACCCGTCCCATCCCCACCCGCTCCGCCCCACCCCCGCCCGCCCCGCCCCACCCCCGCCCGCCCCGTACATTTATTATTAAAATTCTATTTATATACTTTATATTATTAATAATTTTATTTTGCAAAATATAAATATGTGGGTATGACGCGGGTAAGAAGCGGGTGCGAGTACCCATGCGGGTGGTGGTGCGGGGATGAAGTGGGTACAATGGGTTTAAATACGTACCTAGTGGGGGCGAGGATGGGTTTGGAATTTTCCCCCGCAATGAGTGGTGGGGCGGGGATGGGGATGGGGATGGGAATTTTATGCGGGTGCGGGTGTGGAAGTACCATCCTCCGCACCCGCCCCGCCCAATTGCCATCCCTAACTAACAGGGGCTGAAATGCAAATAAAAATAGTTGGGGGTAAAAGTGAAAATGCACTGGCCCACATTTAATTAATCTGAAACCTTTAGTAATTTTGGAGGGAAAAAAGGACATGATTTGATTAATGATGGATTAAACGTAGAAAAATGGAAAAACGTGGGAAAACGTACCTGTATATTAGAAAAAGCTGAAGAAGAAAAATGTACTTGTATATTAGCTGGGAATGCAGGAGCAAAGCTCAAGAACTTGATAGAGAGAAACGAAAATTGCAGGCAATAACCTACAAAGGATAATATAAAGGAAACAGTCATCAAGTTTGATTTATTTAAAAAATTGCATTTAACGTGCATTACATTCATGGAATTTGAGGTGCAAAATTTGTTGAGAGTCATGCATTCTGCGAAAATGGAGGAGTGTGAAAGTTTCAGAACACCCGTGAAACACGTTCATGAGGTAATTTGGGAAATTACAATTATTTCATCTACCATATATAATTTACAATTATCATAAATGTACTGTGAAACTATTTCACTTGAACAATTTGAAAAGTGCAGTTCATTTATTTTGCAATAAATGTATGTTTTGGAGAGTGTTTGCTGTTTTTAACTCTTTGCAATAAATATATGTTATGGAGAATGTTTGTTGTTTTTGACTTTGTGTCAGTAAATGTATGATTTTGGAGAATGTTTGCTGTATGAATCTATGTGGCATTAATTATACAGTTTGAAATGGGTTACTAGTTCTGTTAAATTGTTTAAATACTTGTTAATTTGCCTATAATGGTTGCAAGTGATTACTTGTTCTGTTTATTCAGTTGGCAAGGGATTACCTATTAAGTTGTAAGGGTTACATTAACATTTTATAGGAGGTTATTAGTATTTGTTCAGTTTGCAAGGGGTTTGTAAAGGGATTACCTATTTTGTTAAAAAGAGGTTACCTAGTTAGTTAACAAGAGGTTTTACCTGCAATTTCTTACTTATTCAGTTATAAAGGAAGGGGTTACATATTTAGTTAATAAGAGGTTACCTATACAACTTGTAAGGGGTAACTTATTATATTATATGGTTTGAAAGCGGGTTTACTTAGTCAGTTACTTAGTGGTTACTTATTCTTCTTTTAAGGTGCCAGTCTCTCACCTTTTAGGTATTGGGTGATGGGTTACTTATTCTGCTTTTGTATGGGCTAGTTATTCAGTTTGTACGGGGTTACTTATTGACTATATAAGGGGTTATTACTTAATGACTATATAAAGGGTTACTTGTTGACTATATAAGGGGTTACTTATTGACTATATAAGCGGTTACCTGTTAACTTGTTGGAAAATTATGAAAAAGTGGGTTTATCTTATTACCTCTCCAATTATTGTTTGTAAAGGCTTTGTCGCATTAATAAATGCATATGATATTAACTGGTTGGCATGTACTAAACATTGATCTTAATGTGGAAATATACGAGGATTTAGCGAAATTAAATGATGGAAGTGAGAATATGGAAATATATGCGAATTTGGCCGATTTAAATGATGAAAGTGAGAATTGGATCAAGTAGCAAAATTTTGACGAGTCAAAGAGTTGGAATAGTATTCGGTTCTTGGGATGAAGTTGATGAATGCTTTGTTAATTATGGAAAACATGAGGGTTTTGGTGTACTTAGGGCGCCTAGGGCGAGAAAGAATACGAAGGATAATTCTAAGGTGTGGCGTAGTTATACATGGAAATGTGAATGTGAAGGGCGTACGAACAATAGTAGGCGGGTAGTTGATGGGAATAGAGTAGGTGTAGGTAAAAAAAGGAGTTCAAATATCTACTAGGAAGACTAAGAAATGTCAATGTCGTGGTGATGTTGAATGAAATTGTTACTAATAATGATTGTTCATTAGAAGTAAAGAAATTGATACTAAAACATGAGAACCACAACCCTACGTTGAGCAAATTTAGGCACATTAGCAAGTTTCAATGTGAAGAGATAACTTGTTCGGTTAGGCGTAAGTTGCTCAACGATCATGCGGCTGGTTTGAAGATTTCGCAAATCACAAATGTATTGTCACTTATAGGAATGGTTTGGATAACACGGCGATAAGCGAGAAGGATTTACGAAATACTGTAGCAAAAGAACGGAGGCTGAAATTCAAAGATGGTGATGCAAATTCTATGTTAGGTGTTACTTTGAGAAGATGACCGATGATAATCGAATTTCTTTCACATGATGAGGAGGGTCACATTAAAGATGTGTCATGGGTCGATGCTAGGAGCCGATCAGCTTACGATTATTTTGGGGACGTGGTTTGTTTTGATGCAACTTATTTGACAAATGACTATAAACTCCCCTTTGCCAATTTCGTAGGTTTAAACCATCATGGATAGAGTATATTATAGGGTGTGCATCGATATATCATGACGATGTAGAAACTTACGAGATGGGTCTTTAGTAATTGGCTTAAGTGCATGGGTGGAAGAGCCCCGCACTATTTCCCCGACCGATCAGGATGCCACCATGCGAAAGGCTTTACGAATTGTTGTGGCCGGAACTTGTCATCGATGGTGCTTGTGGCACATCCTTACGAAGTTCGGTAAGAAGTTAGGCATGTATAAGGACTATAAGGAATTTAAGAAGGTCTTACTTGAAGTTATTAATGAGAGTGTTTTGGTGGATGAATTTGATCGGGAATGGTGTTCACTAATTGCGAAGTACAAGCTGAAGGATGATACATGGCTTGAAGGTACAATGAGTTAATGTAGACAATAGTAATTATTATTGCAGGATCCGGAGTAGATATAATATGGCATGTTATTAGAAGAGGTCGATTGACTTAAGTATATTTATATGTTACTAATCGAGAACCAAAGAGTTACCGATGAAAATGTTTTGAGCTTAAAGATAGACTTTGTACCGGCGTAGTAATTTATTAAGTTAGCTTATCGATATGTTGCTTCGTAATTTGATATTTCATCAAGAGGATACGGGGTGGTGTAAGACATGGATTACCGATTTACATACTAAGGGAATACTTACAAAAAAATTGTACAAGGGTAATCATCTATGTATTGAGGATGTTATTGATTTACTTAGTTAGTGTTTGATTATTGATATAAATTTCTTTAATAAATTATTGATTGAGAATAGTTAGTAGTTACTGATTATAAAAATTTCATATTACTAAATAATTTTCGTAATATTTCATAGATTATGATTATGCATACATGATATTAGATGAGTTGCATTAGTTTCATTAGAGTTAATGTAGTTTGAATTCATGATCGATCTTTAGAGCATGGGAATTGTGTTAGTTTGCATGGGATATTGGTAACTGATACAATATATTTTGTTAATTCTACAAGTTATTTTGTTAGTTAGTAGTTAGTTGCCGAAAGCGTGAAAGTCACATGGCTGTAATACTCCTAAATTACTCAAATATTATTTATTTAATTATTTATTTTGAAGTGAGTAATTTGAGGGTGTTACAAAGTGATATCAGTTTTCCAGGACTAGAAAAGATAAAAGTTGAACATTAAAATTGACGGGTAGACATAAGATGGGCATATAGAGTTTCACATTTGCATTATAAATTATTGTTGTTAAGTTTATTGCTTTCTTGTGTTCCGCGATATTCTGGTGTAATTGATCCATAAATGTCTATTACGATTTGTATAGATGCATCTTACTAATATCACAAAAAAAGGGTATTATTTTTTTTATCTGGGAAGATGAAGGGTGTAGATGTGTTGGGTGAAAAGCTCTATTTAGGATTAGAAAAGGCTTTCCCCGACGCTCCGGTATTACCAGGAGCTATAATCACCTTGGTTATTTTATATCTTGAAATCAAGTACACTTTAAAATTTTGACATATATATTTTAAGCCATAGTCGTGCATTTAGTACAAATCTTGGACCATATTGAATTTGAGGTGGAAAAGTTGTTGAGGGTCCTGCATTCTGCGAAAATGGAGGAGTGTGGGAGTTTCAGAACACCCGTGATGCACGTTCATGAGGTAATTTGGGAAATTACAATTATTTTCATCTACCATATAATTTAAAATTATCATAAATGTATTGGTGAAACTATTTCACCTGAATAAGTTGAAACGTGCAGTTCATTTATTTTGCAGCAAATGTTTGTTTTGGAGAATGTTTGTTGTTTTTAACTCTTTGCAATAAATGTATGTTTTGGAGAATGTTTGTTGTTTTTACTTTGTGTCCATAAATGTATGATTTTGGAGAATGTTTGTTGTATGAATCTACGTGGCATTAATTATACAATTTGAAAGGGGTTACTTGTTCCGTTAAATTGTTTAAATACTTGTTAATTTACCTATAATGGTTGTAAGGGATTACTTGTTCCGTTTATTCGGTTTGCAAGGGATTACCTATTAAGTTTTAAGGGTTGCATTAACATTTTATAGGAGGTAATTGGTATTTGTTCGCTTTGTAAGGGGTTTGTAAAGGGTTTACCTATTTACACTAGTAGAAAAAATGTTATATGACACAACACAACATATTCGATTTTTAAAAAAAAGGGGATCCGTAAATCGTGACAATTTTTTCCGCCAAAGCCGGGCTTATTAATTGATCCGGCCTTGTAGTGAACTGGATCGCTTAACGTAAAATGGATCCGGCTCACTTAATCGGATCGGCTTATTCCTCATTTCGTTTCTTACCAACCCCGCATTTTCCCCTCCTTCCTCATTTCATTTTTCCCTCCTTCTTCCTAGCCTCTTGCGCTGGAACTAGGGTTCCACCACCCCACTGTGATGTGCTGCTGCTCCACCACCCCACTGGGTTCCACCACCACCAAACCCCACCGCTAACTAGCCCCACCGCCACCCGTCAACAGCTTCTTCTTCTTCCGGGTTTCTTTCTCTCTCTACAAATTGCATCTTTTTTAATATTTTTAATTTGCCGTACTACTCAAGTATAATTGTCTTCTTTGTTTCTCCTATTAATGGCATTTTTTTTAGTGTTTAAACTTTGTGTTTTCGTTGTTTTGTGATTCTAGATTTCTAGGTTTTGATGAGAAAGGAATGTTGAATTTTGCCCATATTTAGGGTTTGAGATTCCTGAAGTTATTCATTCCATTTTGTAATTCCTTAATTTCATTTTCTTTAGTTAACTGCTGAACTTTCATTTTTTAGCTCTGTTTTATCCAAAATTGCGGAATGTCATGTTACATGAAGTTTAATTTTAGTCAAAAATTATAATATTTGTTCTTATGTATTGATGATTGTCATTAGTTTATTGCTGGAGTTGAAGAAATTTTATTTTATTATTATCATTGTTATCTCTGTAACATGATTTCTTCTTCGTCACTTTCATATTAAAACTAATTGTTAATCTGTGGTTGTTAATGGGGGTGTGGTTTCTTTTGCTGCTGTTATACTGCTGCTATATTGGGTTTTAGTGTTTTCGCATTTGGGTCTGTTTTTGAGAATTTGCAGAGGATCTGTAGTGCGATTCAAAGCGCTTTTCTCACTGTCTCTCATTCTCTCTTTGTTTATTACCACAATAATAATTCATCAGACGAGGATACCCACTCAACATTTAGAGTTCATTACTTTGAATCTTGGATTAAATTTTTGGTAGCTTCAAAGGGTTACAACTCCTCTAAAAATTGTAGGACAGTCCCAATTACAAGGAATTTGTTTTGTGTAAGTTTGTTGAATGAACATGTCCTTGTTGCTTATCTTTAAATTAGCGGAATTTTCAAGTTCCATGATGATCTTAGCCGACAAAATAAGTGTGTAATCAACATTAAGATAATATAACCCGATATTATCATTTTTTATGTTCAAGGCACCCGATTATCTAGATAATATTCACCCGATTGCTTAACCACCGTCGCTCAACCACCTAGCCAAGTGCAAGAAAAGCGACGCCGCTCACTGCTGTCTTCTCTCAACCGCTCCTTTGATGTGTGTCGAAAAATAACCCATCCACCGCCTTCAATGTCGGACAATGATTGAATTCCGCCTTTTGTTGGATTCAACAAAAGGGGGGTACTCGCAATTTCAATCCCCTCCGATTAGAAGAAAGGTGAACAACACTCAACTACTCAATAGGAATTTGATCTGGGTAATTAACTACTCAAGAGATGTGAAATGTATATGATATATATTATGGATAGTTTTTGAATTGGATTTGATTGGAGGCTTAATTAAATTGATAAAAGGTGAAGAATTGTGATTTGGTTGTGGATATATAGTTTATTCTTGGGATTTCAGTTGTTGCATCATTTTCTGTCTTCGGATACTAGTAGCACTACAATTATAAAGAAAGGTGATTTGTTTATTCATTTCTAATGCATGAACATGACTAATTCGAAGCTATATGTGCAATTTTGCTACTTCAATTCTCATGATGATGAAACCATTTATGAATATTAGGTGGCTATATTTTCCTGCGATATGGAATAAAGGTTCAATGCTTTTAAACCATTCCGAATAGACTGTTATCTTGGTTTCCCAATCTAGTGCTTTTTGGCTGACTGATGTATTTGGTGAAATCTAATATATAATGTCGATTTATCTAGCATTATCTTTCGTCACACCACTCATCATGTTGTTTGCTTTAGACCAAGTAAGCCTCCAACCTTTTTTTTATCCTTCGTGGAAATTTTTTTTACGATATGCAATAGACGTAAATGTTATTTATCTTGTATAGCCGAAATCTCTACTTTGGTTTCACACTTGCAATAGTCAAAGTATACTTCTTTTCTTTGTTAATAATTCTTCAACTTTTGTTGTGAAAGTATGGATATAGCAAAATATGGTTAATAATTCTTCTACCAATGTTGGTGACCATAGAGCTCTTGCTGAAGTTGTAAAATCTTGGGCTGTCCTGCCAAACTTTTATCAAGCAAAGAACTTCTGTTTGCCAGAACGTTAAAATTTTTTTGTTGTAGGGATCACTTAAACAAGAAAAACCTTTTTTGGCTTAGTTATTAAAGGTTGTCGGCAGTTACCCTAATTTAGCATAATTCCCGCTCAATAGATGTGAAGACAAATTTTCAGGTGGCTGATGCTTATCTGATTCTTCTTTGCAGGTCTAGAAGTACCACCCCATGAGAGTGAACATCCTTCACCACTATCTCAGGATAAGTCTCTTCCTACTTTTGTGTTCAAAGAGCTTCATCGTCTTCCTCCTACATTAATGTACCGTCATAAACTCAATTAGTTGTAGTATATATTTTCCAGCTGTAAGTTAGTCTCTTAATTGGTCTCCTTCTTGTAATACTTAGATGTAGATATTTCAGTTTCTACTGTTCAATTTTTTAAAACGCCTACTTATGGTACATTCTCCCTCCAGCTCCCCTATCTGATCACTCAGCATTGTGATCCAAGTCTCTTTAACAATATATTAAGTATTAACATGTTTATTACTTTTTTTTGTAAAGAGGTTGAAGCCCCTGTACCTCTTGAGCGAAAACCTCTTGTAACACTTGAAGGAGGTATTCATTGATTTCTCTTGCTCACTCGCCCTTTATCACATTTGTGCTTGCATTTATGTGTGTGTGATTCACCTTTTCTGCGTTAAGTACTAACTATTTTCCTACTCGCAGTGGTTGACCTGCTGTCAACCGTCCATAGATATGGAGCTGTAGAGATATGATCAACTGGCAATTAATATTTCTGCATATTCAGCCACGGTTTGGCAAGTTCAAGCTCACCAGCATTCTTAGCCTTAGTGCCAAGCTAATATCTTTGTCTCTTGATTAAGAACTTAAAATATATTTTTTATGTATCTGTAATTATTTATGCTCAATTATGTATAATAAAATGAGTATTAGTACTTTTATCATATCCAATTGTTTTTGTATGAATTAAGGATGAAAAAATGCAATTTTTTTGGGGCGAACATGGGGATCAATTACTCATTAACCGATCCAATTTTCACCGAAAAATCGGATCGGCTTACTATGTAACCGGTCCGGTTGTTGTGAAACCGGATCGCTTAATGAATAACTATCATGTTATCAACCTGAGCAAATTGACTTTTGTCAACCGCTTTAGCCCAAATGATCCGGCCCAAAATCGGATTAGTAACCCTTGTTTTGAACGGATCCGATGATGTTTTTCCACTAGTGTTAGTTAAAAAGAGGTTAGCTAGTTAGTTAACATGAGGTTTTACCTGCAATTTCTTACTAATTCAGTTATGAAGGAAGGGGTTACATATTTAGTTAATAAGAGGTTATCTATATAGCTTGTAAGGGGTAACTTATTATATTATATGGTTTGAAAGCGGGTTTACTTAGTCGGTTACCTAGTGGTTACTTATTCTTTTTTAAGGTGTCAATCTCTCACCTTTTAGGTATTGGGTGATGGGTTACTTATTCTCGTTTCGTATCGGTTAGTTGTTCCGTTTGTACGGGGTTACTTATTGACTATATAAGGGGTTATTACTTAATGACTATTACGCGGGATGAGCGTGTATTTGATTTGAATACCCCATTGTTAAGGTTTTATTGAAAATTGTTTTGAAGTCGCCAACAAGTCTTTAAAGGAAGACTCATAAACCTAATTGGATATTGAAAACTGTAGGGACATCTTAGGGACTTATCCAATGTAGATTTCCCCGTCCTGACTCCATAGATGGTCAAAATGAACCAAAGATTGAGTTCGGGGGTGAGGGTACGAATATGGTCATAATGAACCACGTTCGCCCATTGCTGGCCTCTACTAAATATCGATTCATGTCAATGTTTATGCAAAAGAATAACCATGAAATATTTTCATGCAGCCTAAAAATATTTAGTCTAGGTTGGTTCAGGAAACTCATAAAAATACTATTTTTTAATGATATGTTATTAAGCAATCAATTTACAGGGAACCTAGCAGGTTGTCCAAATTAATATGATTAAGGTTAGAACAGTTCTTTAGGTCTTTGATTAGCAATAATAACATATGGGTCATAAAAATCATGCATAGAACAATCAGGCAAACATGTAATAATATATGAAAACGAATATAAAAGAGCAATAAAAGGTTAGAATATACAAAAGAGTAATTTTTATATTAAAGATCAAGGACCCTCAGGATAATACCGTGACTTGGGTCTGAGAGATTGACAACCTTCGGGACAAGCAATCGTGAAGCCTGAAGATCTGAATGTATGAAAGTATGTAGATTTGAATGTGTTTATATATGTTTTGTAGAGAGAATACGTATTTTGTAGAGAGGTTCGTAAGTGTATTCGTAATATAAAAGTCGAGTGTTATGTGTTGTCAAAACCGTTCTTTAATTCGGAAATCGAAGCCTATTTATAAGGAATACGAATTTGTGCATCACGTGCCAGCTGCGCCTGGCGCAGGATGACGTGTCACGCGCAAATCCACGTGTCAGGCGCAGATTGGCGCGCCTTATGCGGCTTACCCAGTAGAAAGCGTACACGTGGTACGCGCTTTGAAAAAGATAAGAAAGAAAAAGATGCGTCTCACACAGAGAAGTGCGCTTAGCACAGGACTCTGTATGACACATAAGTCTACGTGGCAGTCTTGTGCGCTTGGCACACTGTTGTGCACTAGGCGCGTGCTTACGTGGCAGGACAGGTGCGCTCGGCGCAGTCTAGTGCGCTCGACACGTTGGTGTGCTCGCCGCACCGCCTTACTTTTGACACGTTTCGACGCCTTCGTTTATAAAAAACGCGTTTTAAAGATTTTCTTTTGTCTTTTAACTCCGAAAATCTGATTTTACGGGATAAAATCCGATTTTAACTATAAAAAATATCTTTGAAAATATTTATTTTATTAGAATTTTCAATTAATTATTATTAAATAATTAATTATTATTAAACAATTAATTGGGCTTTTCAAAGGATTGGGGTCAAAATACAATTAATTATCATGAATAATTAAATGGGCTCAAAAATAGGACTTTAACACTTTCCGAAATATTTTGTGATGGTTTTTCAAACTGCTCTGCCCTTGGGTCGGACCAATTAAGACCATAATATGTTTCATCATCGGATCCTTATATGTGGAGACACGATTATGTGTCTACAACTATATAAAGGGTTACTTGTTGACTCTATAAGGGGTCACTTGTTGACTATATAAGCGGTTACTTGTTAACTTGTTGGAAAATTATGAAACAGAGGGCTTATCTTATTACCTCTCCAATTATTGTTTGTAAAGGCTTTGTCGCATTAATAAATGCATATGACATCAACTGATTAGCATGTACTAAACATTGATCTTAATGTGGAAATAGACGAGGATATCAAGAATATACTCCTCGAGAATACCCAGGCCAATCTGATTATATGGCCATTGACGAGCTGGAGAATGTCATAGAAGAGATGGAAAAAGAAGATGAGGCGGGCTATAACACCCCAGAATTTCAAAGCGGGAAAAGATTTAAATAATAATAGTATTATAGGTCGATGGCGGAAACATCATCTTCTGGGAATGTCACTACTACAAGAAATGCGTTTAAATAACTAAGTGATAAAACCAACATAAATAAATAGTATAAATAAATTAAATTAATTAGATTAATATCCAAAAGAGAAAACTAACTCTAAAAGTAACTAAAAGTCTAGGCCTAAAACATCTAACATTTTAATACTCACATCCCAACCCGAGCCCAAAACCAAAGAAGATTCCCATCAACATAACCTGCAAAAATATACAACAAATATCCACAATCAGTGGGGAGTAACTACCAGCTCTCCCAGCTCAATAGGATCCACATAGGAGTTATCAAGCATTAATAAATAAGTCGCAATCAACATAACAGTTTAACATGCTTAAATAACAGCCAAACAACAACAAACAGTTTAACATGCTTAAATAAAGTAAATCAACAATAATGAACTTCAGATAAGCATACAAGATCCATAGCATAAGCCTCCAAAATAATAAAATAAAATAATATAATAGGTTTTGAGAAAGAGCAGAACGCCAGTGGATCACAACCCACTTCCTAAGGTTTGTCAGATTGAAATCTCCAGATGACCTATGGGCCTACGTTCCCATCGCCCGTGTCTAAGAATGGCCAAACTCCCGATGCTGCATAGTATACAGCTCAAGATTTCTCAACCTCTCGACGACAATAATTAACCCAAGTAATACCCCTAAATCGCAACCTAGCCGGTTGACATGAACTTCTTCGGGGACTACATCTATCCCACCGGATATCTTAATCTCAAGAAAAATATTTCTACAAATAAATACTAGTTAATGAAACATAACTACAACAATACCCTTAAGAAGTAAGAAGTAATACATAACATGATAAAATTAACAAAGATTTTTGCAGGCAACCAAGCAATAGCATCCCGTGAACAACGAAAACAACAATGACACTTAGGAGACCAACTTTAGCTTACAAGACAAAGTAGTGCGGCACCAAAGCAAAGGGTGCGGTACCAAAAATTCTACACATACTATATTATCATAAACGAGAAAATAAGATCATGCAATTCTAGACATGGATTCTAATATTAAGCCAAGAGGTTACCATGTAATTCTAATCATAGTATCAAACAAAGAATTCCATGAGACTGTCAATATCATCACACTAAACCATATAATTCATAAAAGCTAAACCAACATAGAACATGAAATTATTCCCACCCAAGACCTAAAATCATACTAACCCAACTTAAGTATTAAAAACTAGATACATCCTAAACGAACTCTATGAAGGAATATGTCCTTAGACATCCCGACAATTACTAAATTTAAATAAGAATTATATTATGAAGATAGTAAAGTTAATTATTTTAGTAATCGTATTTTCTTGCTAGAGAATAAATATGATTAATAAGACAATATTGATTGGGCCTATAACTAAAATAGATTTATCCTATGAGGTCACAAATTGTGGCACAAGTTGGACAAAGCAATCCAAATCCATTTAGGATTTGGGTTGGGCTGGTTCTAAGGGGAATAGGAGGAGAATTAGTTTTCCTAACTGACTTATGACTCTTCTATTATATATAGGATATAATACGAGGGTTTAGGTGATTAATTTATTAAGCAGTTTCTTTTCACAAGAGAGAGAAAAGTGAAACCCTAAACTATTCCCTCTAAACCGGCGCCTATACCATCAAAAGCAAGAGAATTTATTCTCTTCCGTTCTATGGTGTTCAACTGGTGCTCGTGGACTGATTAGAGGAGCAACACTTGGGGCTCTTGGATCTTCAAAGCTTGCATACAACAGGGAAATCACGCTACAAAGGTTTGATATTTAATCTCTATTGAATGATTCATGTGTTTGATTATGTTTGCGATCCTATGATCGATGTTAGGAAATTGTTTCTTGAAATCCCGCTAAATGCATCTATATGTTCCTACAATGGTATCAGTTTTGCCTAATTTATAATATTCATATGATCATGTTATTGTATGCAAAGTTATTATTTTTATTCAATTAAGAGAGGATTTATTTATGGATTGAATTTGCATAATTGATATTTGATATTAATTGATAGGAAATTGTAAATAATTGATTTATTTGTGATTTATGCTCAAATAATTTTATAAAGTTCCGATTTTTTTATATTATGGACGAAATAAATTGGTTAATTCAATCCAAAATTTTCGGATTTTTATAAATATATTTGTTAGATTTAAAATTATTTAATGTTTAATTTGATTAATCATTGCAATAATTTGTTAACAATTAAAGATTTGATTTTTTAAATTGTTAAATAAATCTAATGTTCATCACCAACATAGATCTTGAATAATATGACAGCTGAAAATAATTTTCGGAATTTTCCCAATATACTTTTGGATTTTTATCATATTATTGTGAATTCTAGTTAAATTTTATGTTTAATTTGATTAATCATAGAATTTAAAGATAACAATTAAAATATTTGATTTTATATGTTGTGATAATTCAGAGGATCACCCTAAAATTTATTTTCGAATTTTTCATATTTTAATTGTTAATTTTCTGAATTTTTCGGATCTAATTTGATTTTTGCCCCTAAATTTTGAATTCTTGTTGGATTTAATGTTAATAAAGATTATGCATTGAAATCTAATCTCAATAAATCTAAAATTTGTTTAAGTTTTGTTGATTGATTCAAAATTTTTGTCATATTTTTCGGATTATAAAACCTAATTAAATCCTTAATCTTTAAACAATTGTTGAATAAAGATTAGTTTAATATTTTGTAAATTGTTACATATATTAAAAGGATAAGCCAACCATGGCTGGGTGGACCACCGGTGAGGGTGGTGCCACGGTGGTGGGGGGGTTTGAATCGGGCGTGGCGCCGGCGGTAGCCACGCGTGCGACGCACGTTCGACGGCGCAAGCAGCGTCTTGCCGCGGCGGGCGTTAGCGCATGCTTTGCCGTCGTCCGGCTAGCCGAGAGGCCGGTGATGCAAAGGCGGTGTGCGGCGCGACCAGCCCGGCCGTCGGTTGACCGCCGTGCGCTGTGGTCGTGTGTGTGTCGTGTGTGTGTGGTGCTCTATTGATTTCCAAATGGGTTTTGGGTTGGTTGTTGACCGACCTTGTCTCCGCGGCCAACGGTCAACAAGTCAAACCTCTATTTAAAAAAAAAAAATTGTTTTCGGAAAATCGATTTTCTAAAAGTTAAGCATAAATCCAAAAGTTTCCTATTTTGCAAATTTTTGAATAATAATGATTATTGCCATGTTTAAATGAGTAATTGAATTAAAATAATAAAAGTTTCCTAAATATTTTCTAGCTTAAATTTGTTAAGTTTTATAATTATTATGGAAAGGTTTATTTGCTTATTAATTGTTAATAAGTAAATAATTTGTGTTTATAATGATATTATAAATGCGTGGATGGTTAATGTAATATATATGATATTATATTTTTGCATGTTATGACTAGTATGACCCAAATTAGGATAGTAAATACGACATGCGAATCGTTATATTTGAATGTAAATTAAATACGATCTCGCGAATCGTTTGTATTTTTGTAACTTTAAATTTTCGTCATTTATTAAATTCAAATTATGTAATCAAGCATGAGGATCCAAGTAATTTCAAGGATAGTGATCCATGGAGATTCAAGGGAAGATTCATGAAGATTAGTTATAATCCTAAGTTTAA